>JAPKLW010003090.1:22156-51242 GCA_026898455.1 Plectranthus barbatus | reverse complement strand
CACCGAATAAAACAAAAAGTGAAAATATAATGTTTTAAAGAAAAAGTAATAAAATAATTTTATTGAGATTTTTTATTGAGGAAATCTGACAAAATTGTTTTTTAGTATGCTAGTAGAAATTATGGTAGTGAAAAAAAGTTTAATACTTTTAAAATAATTATTAGAAAAACATAAATATATATTTTGTGGGAACAGTTACACTATTATATTTTAAAATATTGATAGATTTACGGCTTTTAAAGATTTTATTTGCTCGACAATTATCTTTGTAGCTTTCTTTGAGGCTAATCAGTGGTTTTCTGTCTAATTTTTTTTTTTGTAAAGGAGCTTAACTTGAATACAATTCTTCGGACCGGTATTTGAATTTTATTTATTATTTTATTTAATTGTTTATAAATTTTTTAGTTGGCTGAATTTTAAATATTAGGCAATTATTAAACTTCTTTGAAATGATTTTAACTTGAAATTTTTTGAACACATATTTGAGTTTTATTAATTATTCAAATGTTTACATCTCCATCTTGAAAAAAAAATAAAAAATTGGGTGAATTATAAATTTTGGGCAATTTTTTGTCAACATGTTTAAAATAAAATTTATGAATGAAGTTTTTTGTCCTAATAGAAGATGCAACTCGAGAAGCTATTATGTTTAATACTTCACTTAATCATTTTTATATGCAGTTTCTTAGTGATTTTTAATTGCAAATTAATAGGTGTTTATAAGTCGATGTAACTGATAGATGAATGATTATTTTTTATAAACAATTAGTGACTTGTAATATTTAATATTGTTGATTTTATAATGATTAATTATATTAACGATTGATTGACAGTAATTTTTTTATATACATATTTATATTTTAACTATGATGGGTCATGAGTGATTTTCTCTTAAATTTTTATGAAATATTATAGATAATTTTTTTGTAAAAACTAAAAGTCATAATATATATTTGTTGATAATGGGACTTGAACCCGGACAATTAGGACCAAAAACTTAAATTTGCCACCTCAAACCAACTTAATTGATATTCAATATAATTGATAATAATAATATTTTTACTATACATATGGATGTTTTTTTTTATAATTTTGGCGGGAACAATTATTTCTAGATTATTTTTTTTAATATATATATAGATTATTTTTGAATGGTGGTTGGTATGTTCTTAAACCAATAACCATCTTTATGTTAATCAAATTCATCTATTGACCTAAAATTTGGGTACTTTGTACATAAGTAGAACTGCAGGTTGGACTAAACTAAGTGATTTAATACTGAAGAATCAGTAGATATCAAGTAACCCAATTCATTTAGTTTATGGTTTATTAAGGACCAATAAAGAAGGTTAAGAAAAAAGGTGAGAATAGAGGGAATCTATAATAGGAGCTCATCTATTTTCACAACAAAAAGTTTGAAAAGCTGATTAATATTAATGGTTGGGATTTGGTGCTCAGGGAAAAAAAGTGATGAATGAAATAGTGAAATATTAAGAAGCTTAACCATTAAGAATCACTATGATATGATATGAGGTATGAAAGTAGGAATGAATATAAGTTTAATCATTTTAATAAATTCTTTGGTTTACTTGTTAGGTTTAGGAACCATTTTGTATTTGATTTATTGGTCCCGGTACTTAGTTTCAAAGCAGAGTCACAAAGATAAACTGCTTTGATATTACTTGTTGGTCTTAAATTAGCTAGAAAAGTGTTATTGAAAGTGCGGAAAGTGTGTGAATTGTAATTGAGTGGGCCCAAAGTTGTAGTTAAGTGACTATTAATTATGATTCAATCAACATATATACTCCAGCAACTAAAGACATAAAAAATTATGGGGAAAAAAGGAAATTAACAGCATTATATTCAACAGAGATAGTGTTCTTAACAACATTCTGTCTCGAGTACTTAATTCGTGACTATTGTGAAATAAGAGATGGCGAACACAAATAACAAACAGAAGAATAAAGAACACAAAGATTTATAGTGGTTCGAGCGTAAACTCTATATCTACTCTTCAAGTCTCCTTTTCTTTTTACGGTGTATGACATTTTACAATGTACCACTAATTCTCGCAATGTCCTTTTCTTTTTCTCTTGTTTTTTTTCTTTAGTACTCCCTCTGTCCCGCTCGAATAGTCTCGATTTAATCGAGCACAATAATAAAAAGTTGTGAGTGTTGAATGAGTTGAGTAAATTAATATTTTATTATTGTGTGAAAAAATTATCATTTTAAAAAATGAGATTAATGAAGTGGGACAAGCAAGAAAAAAAAGAAAAATAGGACAATTCGAGTAGGACAGAGGGAGTATCATTTTTTTGTTTTCTTGTTGGGCTGAATGTGGACCTGGGGCTCTGAAGCTTCTATCAGGCCTTCTTTGTAGTCGAGCCCCTTTACATGATGGGTGTTGAGGTTTGATTTGTGATTAAAAAAAGATCTTTGGAACTTATGAAAGATAAGAGAAAAATAGTTAAATAACAACGAAGTAATGTAATTTTATTATAAATGATGAAGTGTGAATCGTGAATTTTGAGGAATAAAAGTATAATAGAAGTAAAAACGTGCTAAAAATGACCTACCGACTCCCCTTTTATAGTTCAAGAGGAGCCGTTACAACCCTAGAGAAATTAGGGGGTAGTTCTGATTTTCTCGGAGGTCGTGGCTGGAGGTTAACATCTGCGTCCTTTTCAGAGGTTGTTCAGTCCCTCAACGGACCTCCGAGTTATTTGTGGCTGGACCCTTATATGTTTGACCTCTGCCCAATGGGTTGTGTGGTTAACGCCATGGTAGTTCCTATTTATTTGGAAGTGGTTATTAGAGGCTGCCAGGCTGCGTCCTTTTCGGAGGTTGTTGGGCTAAGGTCCCTCAATGGACCTCCGAATTATCTGCGGCTGGATCCTCATCCATTTTGACTTCTCCCCAGTAGGGGACGCGAGAAACTTGGGGGCAGTTCCAATTCTTGCGGGGCAATTGAGTTTGGGTCTTCAACGGTCTTCCGAATTTTGCACGGCTTGAGACTCGCCTCTTTAATCTTCCACATAGGTCGTATGTGCTGGTCCCGTAGTTCCTTACTAGAAGGAGTGGGTCATGTTCCCTTTGGATGATGGGTAGGTCGTGGAGGTCTTCAGTGTAGGTCGTGATCCGTGGTTCTGGGTCGTGTACTTCGGGAGCTAGACCTTGCTGGTAGTTCGTCTCCCTTTGGGGACCAGCTGAGGTCATCATCCGAATGTCGTGTAGCTCCTTTGGGTAGGTCTCCTTAGGTCATGGTCCAGTGCGCTGGGCCAGGGCCTAGTCAAGTTCATTGTTTGGAGGTCGTAGAGCCCGTTTGAGTGTGTTCTCTTGGGCCGTTGCCGTTGCCATCTTTATTGGACCTTGGCCTAGTTTTTTCTAGCCTAATTATTTTTTGCCCACCAATAGCTCCTTCGGGCTTGGGGTTGATCGCTAGGAAGACCCCAAGGTCGAACTATTTTAAGGATCGAGCCTGTCGCAATGTACGTGCTCAAAACACGGAAGTTTCGAGCTCCTCGTAAGGAGGCATCGGGAGCCTTGTAGGGGTCCTCATGAGGTCCCTATCTCCTTTGAAAAGTCGATCTCCATGTGGGTGAGTTCGACGGGTGTAAGGGTCTGCTTGTATGCTCCTACACGGGAATGCAAGTAGCTCCGTGGAGTTATCTTGTGGGCTCGAGTTGTGGGTCCGGAACCATGAGATAGGAGGGGGGACATCTCGTAAGATGTCCCATTTTATGGGAACTAAGCTCTCATGTACAACGTTGTGTGCATCCACGTGGGGAACTCATGTGGGGGCTCTTGTCGTTTGCTAGTTCGTGGATGTTCTGGGACCATGTGGTCCAGACGTGTGAAGGTCGTGTTTTGACCTAGTATAGAGGGGGTTAAGTGGTTTTTCCACCCATGTCATGGCATGATTTTTGGCTTGATGCATTTAGATAGTTTTTCACTGCATTGTTGTATGCTTACTGCACCCAAAGTAGGTCGTGAGTGCGGGCGATGCACTTGGCATCACCCCTCCGACGCTCAAGTTAGTTTGGTATTTTTGGATTAAAAAATTGAATTGATGAAATTAAAAGAAAAGGTTAGGGGATGTGTATCTGCAACTATCTTGAGGGTTAGTCCTTATTGCCTTGTCAATCTTGATAATCGCGTTGGTCTTCCCTTCCGTCCAACCTTCGATTTTGAGCGTGTTCCTCCTGACCATCCTATATTGCTCATCCTCCTTGCAATTGATGCAAGCCCCAGCTTTGTTCAATGTGCCATCCAGCATCCGGGAATGGTATAGTGTTAGCTCCTTGTATAGGTCAGAGTCCATGTCCAAGCCTTTTCGGAAGGGCCCGACTGCCGTGGATTGTGGGCAGTTCGGGATGTTGACCAATTCATTATTGAAGCATCCTACGTACGAGCGCAAGGTTTCTCTCGGCTTTTGGATGATGGCATAGAGCTTATCCGAATGCTTCTCCGGCTTCCAACTGCTAGCGTACTGGTATCGAAAAAGTTGGTGTAGTTCCGCAAATATGGATATAAATCCATTGGGGAGACTCACGAACCATTCTGAGGCAGGTCCCGTTAGACTGGACCAAAAGTTCTTGCACATGCAAGCTTCCCGCACATCAGCAGGTATTGACGCAGTGAACATCTTATGTTTGTAGATTGCGATGCTGTCTGGATCCAAGGTCCCATCGTAAGGGACGAAGTTTGGTGGAATGAACCTGTCCAGGATCTCGATGTTGGCTATATCAGCAATAAAGGGTGAGTCCGCGTAACTCTCCCTTGCGATGTTTCTCTCTGGTGGTGGTACTCCTGGAATGCGAGCTAATAGGGACTCGAAGTAGTTCAGGCGGCTCTCGATCGTGTTATAGATATCACCGCAATCGTTGAAGCATCTTCGGTGCCAGCCCTAGCCCCAGCCCGGAGCCTTGCTCCAGTATTTGGCAGGGGATGCTTGTTGTGGCAGTTTGCATTGCTATTGAAGTCTAGGTTGAGGTTCGTGGGGGTGACTGGAGGAGGTCGTGTTCAGCTTTCAGGGTCAGTGATCCAAGGTTAAGGTCGTGACCCTGCTGGGGGTCCCATGGCCTTTAAGCGCTGGTTCTCCTCATGCAGTGCACAGTTCGTCCTGGTCATCAGTTCCACTTGCTGTTCATCTTGGCTAGTTCCTGTTGTGCCACCTTCATCTCGTTCATCATCTGCGCTATGTTTGGATCCACCATTGAAGACGAATACGGAGGTGGGAAGCTCAACGGGAACTTGGTCAGGTTCGTCCTATGGACAAGGTCCTGCATAACCTTCCTCCTCCCTTCAGCTTCTTCTTCCCTCCTTGCGGACGAGTTCTCTACCTCCGTACTCCTTGTTGGTGATTGTTCTTCAGCCATTTCTTGCAACACAAATCAGATTTTTTGTTCCAAGAGCACCATGGTGGGCGCCAAATATTGAGGTTCGATTTGTGATGAAAAAGGACCCTTGGAACTTATGAAAGATAATAGAAAAATAGCTAAAGAACAACGAAATAATGTAATTTTATTATAAATGATGAAATGTGAATTGTGAATTTTGAGGAATAAAAGTATAATAAAAGTAAAAACGTGTTAAAAGTGACCTACGGACTCCCCTTTTATAGTTCAAGAGGAGTCGTTACAACCCTAGAGAAATTAGAGGGTAGTTCAGATTTTCTCGGAGGTTGACGTTTGCGTTCTTTTCTGAGGTAGTTCAGGGTCCCTCAACGAACCTCCGAGTTATTTGCGGTCGGACCCTTATCTTTTTTACCTCTGCGCAGTGGGTTGTGTGGTGAACTCCGTGGTAGTTCCTATTTCTTCGGAAGTGGTTATTGGAGGCTGGCGGTTGCGTCCTTTTAGGAGATTGTTGGGCTAGGGTCCCTCAACGGACCTCCGAATTATCTGCGGCTAGATCCTCATCCTTTTTGACTCCTCTCCAGTAGGCGACGCGAGGTACTTGGGGGTAGTTCCGATTCTTGCGGGGCAGTTGAGTTTGGGTCTTCAACGGTCTTCCGAATTCTGCACAGCTTGAGGCTCGCCTCTTTAATCTTCCAGGTAGGTCATAAGTGCGGGTTTCGTAGTTCCTTGCTAGAAGGAGTGGGTCGTGTTCCATTTGGATGATGGGTAGGTCGTGGAGGTCTTCAGTAGGACCCTTGCTGGTAGGTCGTGATCCGTGGTTCTGGGTCGTGTACTTCGGGAGCTAGACCTTGCTGGTAGTTCGTCTCCCTTTGGGGACCAGCTGAGGTCATCATCCAAATGTCGTGTAGCTCCTTTGGGTAGGTCTCCTTAGGTCGTGGTCCAGTGCGCTGGGCCAGGGCCTAGTCAAGTTCATTGTTTGGAGGTCGTAGAGCCCGTTTGAGTGTGTCCTCTTGGGTCGTTGCCATTTTTACTGGACCTGGGTCTAGTTTTTCTAGCCCAATTATTTTTTGGGCCCAACAATGGGGCTTTAGCATGAGCTCAAATTGGTATTGAAACGATGCATTTTGATCCGTAATGGTAATTGTGTTAAAGTATAGTCTCAACTGACACGAGGTAATTACGTAGAAGACGCTCTTCGTACGAAAAAAAAATTTAATATTTTTTAAAATATGATGATATCAAGTGCCTTCATATTACATTAAAAGCAATATTTATAGTGCTCAAAACAAACGAACAGCCATAAGAAGGAACTGAACAGAAATTAAATAGATTTGAATATGAAGAGAAGTAAAACTAAGTGATTTGAACTTGCACATCAAGAGTCATCCCCTCAGGAGAATTAACAGCACAGCAATTTGTTCACCATCATCAATATCTAGTTTGACATAGGGGATCAACATGATTAGTGAGTAGACAAGATTGGGTGAATTGTAGGTAAAGGTAAAAGAAAGAACACTGCGTTTTTGATTTCTGAGAAATGCTGTCATTGACTCATTGCGGTCGGAAATTACAGATTTCCTAATTTACACAAACTCCAGCTCATCTGTCTACCCACTAACCATATTAACTGTATAGGCTAAAGCAAGATGTATACCTAAAAAAATTCAATTTAACCATTGGAGTTTCTTGATTTCAATAGACAATATCCATTAGAATATGATACATTTCTGGTAATTAAGGATGAATTTACACTTAACACAGCGCAATACAATCCTTGAGGCAAAAAAGTTTGTATATATGAACATTCTTCAAGTGTCATCCTAATGACTTATAGTTGAGTGTGTGTAGTGTTTCAGCGGCCATCAACCACGGTTAGAGTAACATTGTTTATAGAAGAAGTGCTCTTCTGGGAAGAACTTGTACCCGTATCAGCAGCGCGTTTTATAGCGAATGCAGGTGTCTTGGGCTTGGGAAGCTCTATTATCTCAGCGATGAGCATGGACAGCACAGCTGAAGTAGATGGCCTGTCTTTAGGAAGTTCTTGAACGCACAGCAACCCGATGTGCATGCACCGCAGCACCTCTGCCTCCCACTCCGGCCCTGCTATTCTTTCATCTATCAAACATGCAGCTTTGCCCTCTTTCCACACATTCCATACCTGATGCACTCACCCAAAAGGATCATTTCATGGATAGCTGCTTGAATTATGAAAATTGACTACTTGGAGTTGACTTACGTGTCCCAAAAGGCTCAAAGAGCCTTGTTGATTGTGGAAACCTGTGTTCTTTCTCCCAGTAACAATCTCCAACATCACTACTCCGAAGCTGAAAACATCTGTTTTTTCTGAAAATCTTCCTTCTATTGCATACTCAGGAGCCATGTATCCGCTGCAAGATGATCAAATTATGAGATAGCTTATTGAAGTGCATGGAGTCATCTAATTCAGGCAAATTCATATACACTTACTATGTCCCTACCACTCGTACGGTGCTGACATGATCTTGCTTGGTCCCAAATATTCTGGCCATCCCAAAGTCTGAAATCTTTGGGTTCCAATCATCATCCAACAATATGTTGCTTGGTTTGAGGTCTCGATGGATTATCTTCAATCTCGAGTCCCTGTGGAGATAGAGGAGGCCTCTACAAATATTTTCAATAATGCTGAAACGCTTTCTCCAATCTAGGATCACATGGGATGAATCTGGAAAAAAGAGCAAAGTAACCATTGATCCATATTCAATATTAAAGCATGCATGACTTTGATACAACATGATATGCCTTGAACTGACCAAATAGGAAGAAATCCAAGCTTTTATTGGGCATGTATTCATACAACAGCATCCTCTCCTTGTTCTCAATACAGCACCCTAGCAGTCTAACAAGATTCCTGTGTTGGAGTTTAGAAATTAACACCACTTCATTCATAAATTCTTGCATCCCTTGTCCAGATGCTCTAGACAGCCTCTTAACTGCGATTTCTCTTCCATTCACTAATCGGCCCTAGCGCAGCAGCAGCAGCAGCATTTCAGATTTAAGGAGTGCAGTTTCTAATATAAGATTTGAGCATGAGAGACTACCTTGTAAACAGGGCCAAAACCACCCTTTCCAAGCATGTTTGCTTGGGAGAAATTTGCGGTTGCGATTGCAATCGTCTCAAATGTAAACAATGGTAACTCCTCATGCTTAATTTGACTCAGTGCATCATCAAGAGAGGCGTTCACTTCACCAGATGCCGCCTCGTTTGCAAGTTGGATGTTTTTCTTATTCTCTTTAACTCATGAAGAAACCATAATTTAATGAAAGGTGTAAATGTTAGTGATCAAGGAAAAGATTGATTACCTCGGTGCTTGGCGATCCGTTTCCAAGAAAAATATAAGCAAATGGAAATAAGAACAAAGGCAACAACAGCTACAATTGCTATGACTTTCTTGTTGGAGAGTTTCTTCTGATCCGCAGCTACAGAAAAGAGAAACCATCACCTCAAAATGAATGTGCAAGTTGCTAATCCTCCAAGAACAAATTGAAATTACCTAGTTCGGATTTAGAGAGACGAATGTTAACAAAGGAGCCGGAGTCGCTGGGAAATTTCTGAATGTCGATTAAGGGATGAGCCCAGAAGCGACAACCGGGGGTGGAGTCGGCGAAGCCGTAGGCCAGGCACGAACAGTTACTCAAGCATCGGCCTTCACACTCACTTTCCGGGCCGTACCACCGCTCTGTGTAGCTCGACATCATCGTCGCCTGAAGCCTCATAAACCCATCATCACTACAGCTCAAAGGGACCCTCCTCGTACAGCCTTGGGTCCAGTTCCCTGAGCCCCATTCCAAATTGCTTAGCGGCTGAAACCCTTGCAGACAGCTGCAAATTGGGGAACCCTCTCGGCTGCAAACCGCATACGCCCCGCACTTTCCAGGAGTTCCGCAAGGGTTGTTGATACTATTTCCTTGTGCTCTGCAGAATCTTGGCCTCAAGGAGCAGAGAAGGATTGCTGCAGTGATTGATATTAATGATTTGAGATACTTGGTCCTTCTCATAATCACAACCGAGAAGATTCGAAGCGCCAGCATACGCGCTCCGATTCGAACTTGGTTCTTCTATGGGAACTACCGACATCTTAAATCATGATAAGTCGTTTATTCATCGATGTTGACTGGGTTTCAGCCACAAGCCTTTAATCGTGTGGAATCCTTCTCCTCGCGATAGTCTTTGTCTACTTCAAACTTGTTCCTCAATCAGTTTTCTCCCGACGATCATTGATTCCTGATCCACATTATTATCCCGTTTAAATCCTAACAAAAACACTAGTGTAGTTCTCTCTCTCGCAAGGACAAATCCAAGAAACCTGTCATAGTCGCAGTGGTGGGCTTCTGGCGTGAGATTAAAATTTTTTGGATGAGGATCCTCTTGTGTGGCGTAAAATGGTCGTTCCACATTCTTTTTAACTCAAATGTAAGATTATAGCAGTCACCCAATTACTTTAATATTTAATTAATTTTTTTTTATTTTTATCACCAATTCAATCACAATACTTTTGCAAAGCCCAATTACATTATATATAGTTCTTTTATTTAATTTTATTTTTAAAATTAAATATTATTTATAATTAATAAAATAGGTAAAAAATGGTCGTACTTATTTGTGAGAAAAGTTGTTTACTAAATTAAAATAACAATTAAATATTATTGGAATTAAATTACTATGAACATATTACAAATAAAAATAATTTTGTATATATCTATTAGACTTTATTTTTAGAGAATAAAAAATATGAATTTTGATATATTTATTATTTATTTCATATTATTATATAAGACATGTATCAATTTTATTGTTGTATCTATAAAATTATGAATTACGTGTGTGTGTTGATAACTCTCATAAAGAGTTATCTTTTGATCTCTTCTTATGAACTTTAGGTATTGTTTTGAATAAGATTGTCATTAATCGAAGTCCTTTTTAGTTGTTTTTACATCTTTGCAAATAGCGCATGTTATTTTAACTAATGTAAGTATTAATAAGTTTTTGCAAGCTTTTTGGTGAAGTTTTGATCAAGTTCAGAATGGTAGAGCTTTCCTACCGCATGTTGGCCAGAAGTTGTGCTTGAGCATGGGAGATGCATGGACAGAAAGAAGAGGATTTTCTCTCTCCATGACCATTTGAAGACAAAGATAAAGTCCCTTTTTGATCTTGTCTGCTGGGAGGACAGGTGTCGCAATGGGAGTCGAACCTTTGTCTGGGAAGAACAATAACACTTCTACACGTGGATGCATCCTAGAGAAAAGAAAGAAATCAATGGTGGTGGAAAGAGATGCGAAGATATCAACAAGTGGGAGTACCTTTTGGAAAAGGAGATCGGATAACACATATTTTATAGAACACACGAACGGAGATAACACGGAGAGCAGAAGATTGAGAAAGAAGCTTGGAGGAGAAGCCATTGAAGATAGAGAGATCACCATCGATAGTTTGCTTTCAGATTTTGAGTTGTATATGATGATGAATGATCTTCTATTTCATTTTATTTCTTTTGCAAGTATGAGCTAACTCTATTTAACACTTGGGTTGTGGAACAAATCGCTTATACTTGATTATATGTTAGAACCATGTTTTGTATGATTGAACTTATCTTCGATCTTGTTTATACTCGTTTCTTGAGCACGACGGTGGATAGAAACATGTCACCTATGGAGACCGGAAGGTAAAATAGGCCAAAAAGACCGTAGACAATTGTGTTAATCTCATAGGCATATGAGATAATGCAACTTGAGAGGTCTGGGCTTATTGATTTCATCACTAGAACACTTTTGTACGCATAGGCATATGATTCCTAGTAAGATAGTGTAGACCTAGTAGAACGGCAGTTTGCTAGGCAGATTTAGAAAAGTTATAAGGTTCAGATGCATGCGAGACATAAACTCTAGCATATAAGATAGTAGCGGTGAATTGTATTCCATAACCCGAGTGTGCTCTTTTATATTTGTGAACCAGTTTACATCATTTATGTTCATTTTGTGGAACGAGAAGGTATTGTTGGTCTTACTTTTGTGTGGAACTATAGTTTATGCATATTTATGTTTTGAGTAGAAGCTAGATACAAAGACCCCTTCATTTACAAGCAATCCTTAGTGCACGGTTTAAAGACTTACTCCCTTGGGTTCGATATCTAGTCTCACTTGCATTGACTGTATTACTTGTAGATTGCTTATACTTGCGCAAGGTCCTATAGGAGCACTATAGCACAACAACAAGGTTTTGGCGCCGTTGCCGGGGAGTGATTAAAATTAAATCTGAAAGCTTTTGAATTGCTTGATTATTATAATATATCATATGACCTGAATGATTTTGGAAACTAATCATTTTCTCAATGCAGGAGGATCAGTAGTTTATGAGTGAAAAGATTGTATGGGAACTGTTTCCATTTGATCCAGAAATTGAGAGAACCTTCAGGAAAAACAGGAGGAAGTAGAAAATTAAGAAGATGGCTGAAGAGAATCCAGAGAGGAATGTTGATGAGAAAGACAGAATCATCAAAACATTTATGGCACCAAGATTCACTGACTTTGATCCAGGGGTGGTAAGACCCAGGCACAACCAGTTATGTTTCAGATGTTGCAAAGTCTAGGGCAGTTTAGTGGGCAAGCTACAGAAGATCCGCATCTGCATCTTAGATCTTTTCTGGAAATCTGTGATAACTTTAAGCTGCAAGGTGTAACACCTGAGGCTCTTAAGATGCGCCTATTCCCTTTATCCTTGAGGGATAGTGCTAAGACTTGGCTCACAAATCTGACACCTAGATCTGTGACAACTTAGAATGAGCTAGCAGAGACTTTCTTGATGAAGTACTTTCCTCCTACCAGGAATGCCAGGTGTAGAAATGCAATCATGTCCTTTAAGCAGGATGATGAATATGTTAGTGAGGCATGAGAAAGGTATAAAGAATTGCTAAGAAGGTGTCCAAATCATGGGATACCCTATGGTATTCAGATAGAGATTTTCACAATGGATTAACTGGAAATTCAAGGATGATGATTGATGCCACTGCAGGAGGAGCTTTGTTAGATAAAACATATAATGAGGCATGTGAAATTTTGGATAAAGTAGCTGCAAACAACTATCTCTGGGCTAATTCCAGGGCAGCAGCTATTACTACTCCAAAAGTTGCAGGGGTTCTGGAAGTTGATCCTATGAAGGCTCTCACCGCACAAATGGAAGCCTTAGGAGCAACCATGAAGAATATTGAGAAAAATACCAGTCAAGCCATAGTTCCTTCGATGCCAACAGAAACTGCAATAGTCCTAAGTTGCATCTACTGTGGGGAAGGTCATCAATTTGAGGAATGCCCTTCAAACCCAACATCTGTGTGTTACATGGGAAATAGACATCAACAGTACCAGGGGAATAACAATCCATATTCCAACACTTATAACATAGGGTGGAGGAACCATCCTAATTTCTCATGGTCTGAGCAAGGAAATCAGAATGCTGGAGCACGAGACCAGCATAGCAATTTTAACAAAGGAGGGTATAATCAACAGCATAATAGTCAACAACAGAGTAATTAGCAGCAGAGTTTGGAGGCACCGCCTCAGAAACCTGAGAAAACCATGGAAGAGATGATGAAAGAGTTCATGGCTAAGAATGAAGTGAGGCTGAAAAGTCAGGATGCTTTGATACAGAGTCAAGCCTCTTCTTTGAGAAATCTGGAGGTTCAAATGGGTCAGTTAGCCAATGATATCAGGAATAGACCACAGGGGAGCTTACCCAGCAATACAGAGAACCCGAGAGGGGGAAATGAGGAGTGCAAGGTGGTAACCTTAAGGAGTGGAAAGCAGTTTGATGAAAGACCCGCTGAGACACAGCAGAAAGAGGTGGAGTCATCTGAAAAAGAGGTTCAGGCTGGAACTAAAACACATAGAGAAGGAAAAGCTCCTATCAAGGAAGTTTACCCCTCAGTCAATGAGGAATTGGTGAATCAAGAAAAGCAGGTTGAAGTCCCTGAGGGAAACGTACTTAATAGCAAAAGGAAGTTTGTGGAAGATGACTACAATCCACCTCAGCCACCATTCCCTGTCAGATTCAAGAAACAGAAGGAAGAGGAGCAATTCAAAAAGTTTTTGGACATGCTCAAACAAATTCACATCAATGTACCTTTGGTAGAAGCATTGGAGCAAATGCCTACTTATGTTAAATTTCTGAAAGACATTCTGACTAAAAAGAAAAGGTTGAAGGAGTTTGAGACTGTGTCTTTGTTTGAAGAAGTTAGCGAGCCCTTGAGAAGGCAGATCCCAGCAAAGCTAAAGGATCCAGGAAGTTTTACCATTCCCTGTTCAATTGGAGGTTGGGATGTGGGAAGAGCACTCTGTGATCTAGGAGCTGTAGGGTTTTCCCGTGAACCGAATCATCAAAACCAAACTGAACCGGATCGATTTATGGTTATTGCGCATAATTAAATACATACTAAATCCTAGCATGCTCCTATGAATTTAATGCGATATTATGGATTGAGATATTTACCGTAACTCCGTCGAGTCTGATCCGATCTTTTGCGTTTGAACTTCCACTTTCGTTCAACCACGTAATTCAAATTTAATCTGCGGAAGTAGAAATTAGAAATCTAATTTCTAAGAATAAATTCAAAATTAAGAAATCAAGAGAAAAAGAGTTTGTTCTCCAGATTAGATCTTCAGATCTGTATCAGAATAAATTCAAAATTAAGAAATCAAGAGAAAAAGAGTTTGTTCTCCAGATTAGATCTTCAGATCTGTATCCCAATGCTGTTCAGATCTACTACTGGTGAGGACTCCGTAGATCTGTAATCTGAGCAGGACCAGAATCAAAATTCTCCTCCTTTCTAGTTGAAATCGGCGCCCCTTCTCTCTCTGCCCTAGGAATTTGACTGATTTGAATAATCACAAAAGGTGGCTAGGGTTTCCAGAGAGAGTGGTCTATTTATAGACCCAGGCTTTTATCCCTAATGGGCTACTGGGCTCAATTCAGCATATTTATTTGGGCCAGACCTGGGACCTAATGCAAATAATAAAGTGGGCCTATAAATTAATTAATTCTCATATCCACAACCCAGGACACAATTAATTAATTAATATTAATTCTTTTTCACCACAGAATTAATACTGACCTACCCCTTTATTACCACGTTGTGAGAACGGGCTGCATTAATTGAGAATCCCCATATTTAAGGTTACTGGACATTCATTAATTAATTGGAGCCTCTGACAAGCTCTAACTACAATTAATTTATATCTTATAATTCCTGAGTAGTACCAGTCAAACCTTATCACTCGTGCCTGAACTTAATCAGCCTGCAGGACTTTGGCACGATGAATGTTATTGAGCTCCTCAGGGAATGTCCCCATCCAATTACTCGGATATGGATACCTAATCCCAGTCTCAGGCAGTACTACACGAACCGTTGTTACCCAAGATGCGGATATACGAGCGCGCTGTGTTGGCTCTCCACCATGGCAAGTCAAAGCAACAGTCAATCCGTGCTAACACCTGAACCTTCGTTAGGGTTTGGACTCAATCAAAACGAGATCTTGTATTTGCTGATGTCAGACAGACAAATACATCTCAACGGTCCATCAATACGCCACCTCTTGCGTACCAGCATGTCAAGTAACCAAGATAGACTACTTATTCCGATAATGTCGCAGCCATCCGGACAGTCGTATCCTCATACGCTGTCTCGACTGTGATCATGTTTATGTCTCACTAGGTCAAGTGATCATACTGTCTTCTGCGATCTACAACACGCCGTATGATCGTCCCTATCGGTGAGACAAGAGGATACCATTGTTCATACACGCAGTTTGCTTAACAGATAGGAGAAATAAACCATTGTATACTCATTATAATAAATGCTTTCAGTATACAAAACCCATCAATCTCCCACTTATACTCAAAGCATAACTAAGCTATTACAGAGTATACAGTCCGTCTATCTAACTTGCTATCTCGTTAACCACTATCAGTGGTCGGCATCCACCTCAGACCCAGCTCACGAATATGTCTTTCGTAAACCTTCTGCGGCAAGCACTTTGTAAATGGATCAGCAAGGTTGTCAGCAGTGTCAATCTTCTTAACTTGCACATCGCCCCTCGATACGATTTCTCGTATGATATGGTACTTTCTCTCTATGTGTTTGCTTGCCCTGTGAGACTGCGGTTCCTTTGAGTTTGCTATTGCACCAGAGTTGTCACAATAAATTGTGATGCTCCTCGGCAAACTCGGAATCATGCCCAACTCTAAAAGGTAATTCCGGAGCCATACCCCCTCTTTCGAGGCTTCGGAGGCGGCGACATATTCCGCCTCCGTGGTGGAGTCAGCAATGCATTTCTGCTTTGAGCTCCTCCAAGATACAGCCCCACCTCCCAGGGTAAAAACATATCCCGAGGTTGATTTCTTCTCATCCTGGTCCCCTTGGAAATCGGAGTCCATATAACCCACAGGGCACAAATCCTCACCTTGATAAACTAGGCAGAAATTCCTAGTTCTCTTCAAGTAGTTGAGGATATGCTTTACAGCAGTCCAGTGCGCCTGTCCAGGGTTAGACTGATATCTTGCTACCATGCCACCAGCATAACAAATATCAGGCCTGGTACACAACATCGCATACATGAGACTACCCACCGCTGAAGTGTATGGTACAAGACTCATATCGTCTTTTTTCCCGCTGTGTCTGAGGACACTGCACGATAGAAAGACGAACGCCATGATGAAAAGGTAGCAAACCTTTCTTGGCGAGTTGCATGTCGAACCGGGCAATCACAGTATCCACATAGGATGCCTGGGATAAGCTTAATATTCTTCTCTTACAATCTCGTAAGACCTTAATCCAAGAATGTAGCCAGCTTTGCCCAAATCCTTCATTTGGAACTGTTTGGATAACCAAACCTTGATCTCCAACATCACTTCCTCGTTGTTTCCAAATAGGAGTATGTCATCAACGTATAGTGCAAGGAAAACCACGCTCCCACTGACACAAAGTCGGTAAACACAACTTTCATTTTCTAACTGTGCAAATCCATAGGATACAATCACATCATTGAAACGTAAGTTCCACGACCTCGAAGCTTGCTTAAGTCCATACAAGGACTTCTTAAGCTTCCAGACAAGATGTTCTTCGCCCTTGCGTATGTAACCCTCGGGTTGCTGCATATAGATATCCCTACCTTCTACAAGGTAATCGTTTAGAAAAGTGGTTTTGACATCCATCAGCCATATCTCGAGGTCCATATGCGCAGCTATGGCAAGGAGTATCCGGATGGACTTGAACATGGCTACGGGTGAAAAGGTTTCGTCATAGTCAATGCCCTCTTTCTGACTATAACCCTTTGCCACCAGCCTGGCTTTAAAAGTCGTAACCTTTCCATCCGCCCCTTTCTTTCTCTTGTATACCCATTTGCACCCTATGGCCCTAAAGCCATCCGGAAAAATAGTTTTCTCGTATACATGCATAGCAGTTATGGATTCTATTTCAGAATCCATGGCGACTTGCCATTTGGCAACATCCTTGTCCTGCACTACCTTTTCGTAAGTCAGTGGGTCAGAGTCCTCATGTCCGTCTTCCGGGCTCAAGTCCGAAGACTCACCCACGAACATGTATCTTTCCAGCTGGAAAATAACTCTCCCACTACGACGAGGCATCGGTGCCGTGTCAGTAGTAGGTGCAGTAACTTGTGGTTCTGCACCTTGCACTGAAGAACGCGCATGTGGTGCTGAACCTCCCACAGGTGCACCCACATTCGCACGTTCCCCTTCCCTTGGAATCGCATTCTCGTTCTCAATTTCTTGAAGAACGATATCACTCCTTGACTTGTGATTACTCACATACTCGTCCTCCAAGAATCTAGCGTTGGTGCTAACAATCACTCTTTGACTCTCAGGACAGTAAAAGTAACCACCTTTCGTTAGCCTTGGATACCCTATAAACATCATTACTTTTGACCTGCTTTCTAACTTATCAGGTTCCTTCGACAGTACGTGTGCCGGACAACCCCATACTCTAAACTTGCACAAACTCGGTTTGCGACCGAGGAAGAGCTCAGAAGGCGTCTTAGAAACTGATTTAGAAGGCACCACATTTAGCACGTAAGCTGTTGTTTCCAATGCGTAGCCCCCAAACGAAATTGGTAAGCTTGCATAACTCATCATTGATCTTACCATCTCTAGAAGAGTCCTATTTCTTCTTTCTGCTACACCATTTTGTTGGGGTTATTCGGTTCGGTTATTTTACGGGCTAAAACCAAACCGAATAACCGAATACTCACCCCTACTAGAACCTGTTCAGGGTTCTAGGCTAACATAATTGAAATAAACATTGCAATAAATATAAATAAGCTTACTTGAATCATTAAAGAAATAGGAACCTTGAATGTCTTGAAAAACTCCAAAGCTCAATTATTCTAAGTGTAATAATGCATAAAAGAAGTGCAAAAAACAGTCTAATTTTCGTGCCTAAGAGTTCATATTTATAGAGGGATGAAAAGACCTAATTTGAGTATTGGGAAAATATAGCAAAAACTGCCAAAACAGGCCAAAAATAGCCTTTTCGGACCTCCGTGTCGATCGACAGGCAGGCTGTCGATCAATACAACCATCCAGTCAAAATTCGGGCTGAATTTTGTGATGATTCTGCAATTTTGACCTCTGTTTCGATCGACAGAGAGGATTTTGATCGACAGGAATGCATCTGTCTGCGCAGTCTCACGGTTTTGGCCATAACTTCAACTCCGATTGACCCGATTCCAGTTGCATTGGAAAGCTAACTCGAAGATCTTTCAAATTCCATGCTCCATTAGCTCAGATTCCACGTGTGGAAGAATTCGTGACTGTTCCTTTGAACATCATCTGCTTTCGGTACGGGTTTCCAATGAATTTGGCCTAAAACCTGCAAAAATCACCCATTAAAGGCATAACACCCTCTAAAATAGACTCATGCACAATAATAAATAAAAACATAACATAAAGCACTTGAAACAATGGAGAAAAATATAGATAAGTGAGTATAATTATGAGCTTATCAAACCCCCCAAACTTGAATATTAGATTGTCCTCAATCGAAGAAAAGAAGAAAAGAATTCTCAAGCAGTTGAAAGTGCAATGCCTTACAAGATTCATCACAATCAAGGTTCATCAATCCACATCACACAAGCAATTGAAAGAGACAAGATATTCATCAACTTTGGAAGACTCACAAGGAAGTGTATCGCTCATCACACAAGTGTTTGGGTTTCAAATGAAAGCACTCACAACATGTATGAAGAAATTTCTACCATAGGCTTGCAAGAGTTCTAAAATCTCCACTGCTGATTTGTGCACACAATTCAAGAATCAAAAAGGACTTTGATAAGGTTGTCGCAACTCCCAACAAATCTAACCACCATCTATAGATGTTTACCCTTCTCCTTATATCTTACAATCAAACCAAGGCTCTCTATTTTTTCTAGTCCTTTTATACTCTTAAAAATTTTGTTTAATGATTTGAGCTTATAAGGACACAACTTTTTTTTTTTCTAGAGCCCAACCTTGTTTTGCACACCAATTAAATATTTCTTATCCTCTTATAATTTTCGTTTCACCTCAACTTATAGACAAGAAGGAATCCAAAGACTCAAAGGTTACTTTTTGAACAATAAACATCAATCTACCCTTATTTCACCCAACTCTTATAGACAAGAAACAGTTTACCTGTTTATAGCACTTCTTATAGACAAGACCGAACTACAATGCTTCTCTTAACTCATAGACAAGAAAGAAAAGTAATAGGCTCAAAGGGGCTTTACTAAGGATAAATTTATTATAAGGGACAGTGTTTAGGAAGATATGGCTAACAAAAATGGCCTAAGATCATTTTCTATCCTCGTGCACACTATGCAGTCTCAAAACAGAACGAAAGCAAGTTCTAGAGAAACGAAAACATACATGCGAATCTCTCATGAACAAATAAAGGCTCAAAAACTCACTTGGGTTCAAAAATTCTTCCTTAGTCAACTTCAATCCACTCAAACATCAAGCAAGTGTAAGTTTCAATTAGACCCTATCATGCGGTATTCTACATTCATAGGCAAATCAACCACAATCGAAATCAACTCAACTAATCAAAGATCGATTCCAAACATTGCATATAATGCTAGAGGGTTCAATTACTTAAAGATTTTCCTCACATACTATCTATATTTTTTTTATTAGCAAAAATTAAACACACCAAATCAAATAAAGCAAGTAAAAGTAAATAAAACAGGAAAGCGAATAAAGATAAGGGATAAAAGTTCAACTTCTTGTCCACATCCCCCCAAACTTATTTTGAACTCGGAGAGTAAGAAAAAGTTTGAAAATCAGACAAGAAGAAGAACGGTACCTGACTGTCAATCTCAGACATCGACTTTTTATCCACCGGAGGCTGCAGAACGCAAAAGATAGAATTTGGTGGCTGCTGGAACTCTGTGTTGATCAACAGGGGCCCTGTCGATCGACACAGAGCCTTCTTGTCGACCCAAGGGTTGGCTCAAAGTGCTCTGTCGATCCGCCTCTATGTCGATCGACACACTGTGTGTCGATCGAAACATAGCTCCGAATTTTTTTTAATAACAAAAATAACACACAAAAATTAGAGAAAAATTGAAATAAAGTAAGTAAAATAATGGGTTACCTCTCATTCAGTGCCTTAGTTATTGTCGTGGCTCGACGATAGGGATCCTTCACCAAGGAGGTCGGGTCCAGACTCGCCGCCCCTTGCATCGATCATGTAGACCATCCGATCACGAATAACAGTGGTGAGCTCGGAAGAGGATGGTGTAATTGGCAATTTTGCCATCCCATTTTCGCGCTCCCATTCAATCTCGGCGGCTTCTTCATCTTCCTCAATGGTGGTGGAGATGTTATTGCAATCTGCTTCCTTTTGGCTTTGATCAATCACGAAGGTGATTGTCTCGTCATTCCCTCGGAGTGTAATCTCCCCACCTCGGCAGTCTATCAGTGCACCACTTGTTTTCAGAAACTCTCTTCCAAGGATCATTGGCATTCCATGTTGTTCCTTCATATCCAAAACAATAAAATCAGCAGGAAATATTAAATGACCAACACGAATTAAAACATCTTCCACAACTCCCCTTGGTCGAGAAATTGAGCGGTCATCCACCTGAAGAGTGATTGAGGTTGGCCTCATCTCGCCTATCTGCAACTTTTGGAAAATTGAATACGGCATCAAGTTAATGCTGGCTCCTGTATCGCAGAGGACATTCCTAAACTCCCTCCCCCCAATCTCGATCGGAATAGAAAAGCATCCCGGATCGGACCTCTTGGTTGGAACCTGTTTCTGCAAAAGAAGACTACACTGCTCATGAATAGAAATAGTTTGATCTTCAATTACCAGCTTCTTCTCGCTCATCAGCTTTCTCAAGAACTTCATGTAGCCGGGAATCTCGCGGAGAGCCTCGATCAAGGGAATGTTGATGTTGACCTTCTTGAGATTCTCCACAAAGCGAGCAAACTTGGAGTCTTCCTTCTTCTTTGCAAATCTCTGGGGAAAGGGCATTGGAGGAATTGGATCACCTTTCTTCTTTGAATTTTCATCTCCATGTGGCTCATTGGCTGCCTGTCTGTCAACTGCTCCTTTTTGTCTTGCCTGTCGATCGATAGGGGGAGTTTCGATCGACACATCTGCATCCCCCCTATCGGTCGATTTGTTGTCCTGTCGGCCTCTGCTACTCTCCCCGGCCTCTGTGTCGATCGAAACAGAGGTATCTTCTGCGGGAAATTCCTCTCTTTCAGCCCCAAAATCATCCTTGGACATGCTAGGACCCTCGTACCGGATCTTAAGGAAATGGCATTGACCTGTTTGGCCTTCTCAGGATTGACTTCTGTGGTGCTGGGGAGTTGGCCTGGCTTGTGTTGATTGCTCAAAGCAGTGGAAATCTGACTGAATTGTGCATCGAGCATCTTAAGGTGCTTCGTCATATGTTGTATGTGAGTGGACATGTTCTTCACCTCAGTTTCCACCTTGCCAAACCTGTTGTCGGAGCTTTTGATGAACTTTTCAAGTGTCTCTTCCAGCACAGACTTCTGCTTCTCCACAATCTCTCCCCCGGCTCCAACACTGAGTCCCGGTGGAGGATTCTCAGCTGCATAAGGGTTAGAATAAGAAAAACCAGGATGGTTCTTAGCACTGTAAGTGTACCCTTGATTGTTGGCTCGGTAGTTGTTGTTGTTGTAACCTCCATTGGCGTAGTTCACTTCAGCGGTATTGGAGGTGCTCGAACTGCTTCCTTGGTAGATGTAGTCGGCCTCAATGGGAACAATGGCCATGTTGGGATCTGAAATGGCTGCTACCGAAGCTCTACCGGCCTCCAACTGTTTGAACTCTTCTCGGAGCTTCTTTACTTCTGCCACCACATCAATTTCTGGAGTAGTGGTCATTGCTTTGACTGCTTTCTGCCTTTTAGTAGGCCGTTGATGACTGTTGAGGGCCATGTCTGCAAGAAGTTGCATCCCCTCTTCTCCACTTTTCTTCATGAGAAGTCCTCCAGCTGAAGCATCAACCAAAGTGAGGGGTTAATCCTTCATAAAAATAGCATACCTGCATCTCAAGATCAATCCCATGGACGGGGCACATCCTCAATAGCTCTTTGTATCTCCTCCAAGCTTCATAGAGGGTCATCGTACTTCTGGCTGAAGTGAGTGATGTCGGACTTCCTCTTCATGATGACACTGGGCGGGAAGAAGTTGGTGAGGAACTCTGCCCGAAGTTGTGCCCATGTGGCAATTCTGCTCTTGTCAAATCCAGCAAACCAAGATCGGGCCTCATCCCTGAGAGAAAAAGAAAACAACCGCATCCGGATGGTGTCTTGAGGCACTCTGTTCTGCTTGATTATGTCGCACACCTCGATGAACTGACTGAGGTGGCCGTATGGATCCTCAATGGCCTTCCCTGCATACTGGTTCTGCTGGACCATCTGAATTAGGCCTGTCTTCAGCTCGAAGTTGTTGGCATCAATGCCAACCTGGAATCCCGGCTCCTCTCTCTGTGGAAGGAAATGATCTAGTATGGATCTTTGAGGCACCACAATTCGCCTTTCAGGGTTTCCTTCATTGGCCAGGGCTGCCAGTCTGGCAGCCTGCTCTGCTTGAATGATCTGTGCTGCTTGAAGATGATCCCTGAGGTGTCGGACATCATTCATGAAATGTCTTTGCTCCTCTGGAGTCATGTTTTGAAGTTGTGCTTCTGGTGGTTGCTCCATCTCAGCCTCTCTTTCCTTGCTCTTTCCTTTGCTTTTGTTTCTCCTACAGGTAGCTTCAATTTCTGAATCAAAGGCTTCAAGATTCTTCCCCCAAGCTCTTGTGTTCATGCACCTGAAGAGAAAACAGAAAACTGGGAATCAGTCTCTGTGTCGACCGACAGGGAGGCTGTCGATCGACACGGATGCTGCCTCTGTGATGATCGACAGAAGCTCTGTCGATCAAAACAGAAGCGAAAATCTCACACACACGCACGCGAACAGAAAAAAAACTAAATCCAGAAAATATCAAAACAATCCAATAACAAGACAAAATCTAACTATCCCTGACAACGGCGCCAATTTGATAACGCTGTAAAATACAGCAGCAAATAAATTTATAATAACCTGAAGGCTAGTCGAACCCACAGGGATAGTGCAACGAAGTCATCTCATGTACTGGCATAGTTTATCAATTCTTTGTTTGAGTTAATCCAAATATGAACAGGGTTTTTGTTTTCAAAATAGAAAATTACTTGGGAATAAATTCAATAATAAAAAGCACAGATTCTAGGGAAATCAACCAATCCAATTCAACATGTATAAACAATCAATCCAAACCCAAAATAATTATTAAGGTGGGAAATCTGATAAATTGGAATCAATTCCTTTGTTGGGCAATTAAAACCTAGATTATTAGAAAGTGAATTTTACCTCTCGGTCTCAAGAACACAAACTAGTCAATCTCAATAATGATACAGATTTGAAAACCCTACAACTAATTCTTCTTTTTGAGACAGAAAACAGTTGTTCAAAATTTTATTTTCCTATTATTAATTATCTCCTCTCGGTCTCAAATTAATAACTATAAACCAAATCCAATTTTCATCTCTCGATCCTTCAATTGAAAATAGATTTTAAAATCAAAACCATAGAATTTGAACCAATTAATTAGGGTTTGGAATTAATTGAATTAACACATGCTAAAGAGGATGGAGAAACCCTAGAACCTGTTCAAGGTTCTAGCATAACATAATTGAAATAAACATTGCAATAAATATAAATAAGCTTACTTGAATCATTAAAGAAATAGGAACCTTGAATGTCTTGAAAAACTCCAAAGCTCAATTATTCTAAGTGTAATAATGCATAAAAGAAGTGCAAAAAACAGTCTAATTTTCATGCCTAAGAGTTCATATTTATAGAGGGAGGAAAAGACCTAATTTGAGTATTGGGAAAATATAGCAAAAACTGCCAAAACAGGCCAAAAATAGCCTTTTCGGACCTCCGTGTCGATCGACAGGTAGGCTGTCAATCGACACAACCATCCAGTCAAAATCCAGGCTGAATTTTGTGACGATTCTGCAATTTTGACCTCTGTTTCGATCGACAGAGAGGATTTCGATCGACAGGAATGCATCTGTCTGCGCAGTCTCACGGTTTTGGCCATAACTTCCTCTCCCGAACTCTGATTGACCCAATTCCAGTTGCATTGGAAAGATAACTCAAAGATATTTCAAATGTCATGCTCCATTAGCTCAGATTCCATGTGTGGAAGAATTCGTGACTGCTCCTTTGAACATCATCTGCTTTTAATACGGGTTTCCAATGAATTTGGCCTAAAACCTGCAAAAATCACTCATCAAAGGCAGAACACCCTCTAAAATAGACTCATGCACAATAATAAGTAGGGGTGTTCGCGGTTTGGCCGAAACCGTTCAAATCAGCCAAACCGTATTTATTTGGCCGGTTTGGCCGGTTATAATTTTGATTTTCAAACTGGCAGTTTGGAAATTTTTAAACCGGTCAAAACCGGTTCGGTTCCAGTTTGGTGGCCCAAACCGGCCGTTTTAACCGGACCGGCCGTATACATATTTATATATATTTGTTTAGATGTTTTATAAGTAATGTGTATAGATTAGTTGGATATTGTGGCTTGTTTTTGTGCGTTGGCCTGGGTTCGATCCCTCTTCCATACTTTCTATCCATTTTTATTTTTTTTCATTTAAAACATTTACTCCATAAGATAATATGAATGTTTACAAATGTAATATAATATATAAGTACGATATACTTATTTTTATGTGTACTTATTATTATTATAATTATTATTAATATTTCTAATTACTTTATTGTGAATTATTTATATATTGTCAAAGTTATATATCTTAAAAAAATAATATTTATAGTTGAAAAAATATTATTTACAGTTCGCAAATATATCATCTCATAAATTTAAAGTAAACATCTTATACAGTCTTACAATAAATCAATACTTGTTACATCAACTCTATTTTTATACAAAAAAAATTAGTACATCAAACTATTTTTCAACATAATAATATTTTTCATACATACCCTCCGGTTTTGTTTTAATATATATATAGATATAGATTATAGTGCATTGTTGAAATTTAGAACAAGTTTCATTCCAAACTGTAAAACCGGCCGGACCGAACCATTTTTATATGGTTTGGCCGGTTTGGTTTAGCTAAATTATTCGGCCGGTTTGGTTTGGAAAAATCTCAAACCGTACTTATTGGTTTGGCCGAGATTTTTCCCCGAAACCGGCCGAACCGGACCGCGAACACCCCTAATAATAAGTAAAAACATAACATAAAGCACTTGAAAAAATGGAGAAAAATATAGATAAGTGAGTATAATTATGAGCTTATCATGTACCCAGTTCAGTCCACTGGGATGTAATCCCATTTTCTGACAAATACTACAGGAACTCATTACCGAGGTATTCGCCACCGCGGTCAGATCGCAGTGACTTGATAGTTTTCCCGACCCTCTTTTCTACCTCAGCATTGAACTCTTTGAATTTCTCAAAGCATTCAGACTTGTAGCGAAGCAGGTAAACGTATCTGTACCTTGAGTAATCGTCAATGAAAGTGACGAAGTACTCGTACACTCCACGAGCCTGCGTGGACATCGGTCCACATAAGTCAGAATGGATCAACTCCAACACATCCGCTGCTCGAGACTGACTAGCCTTGAAAGGCCTAGTAGACATCTTGCCCTCGATGCAGGATTCGCAGACTTGATAAAGTACAGCCCGAACTAAGTCCAATGTATCGTCATCTGCAAGTCTTTGAATCCGCTTCAAGCTGATGTGACCAAGTCTCAAGTGCCAGAGATATGTAAGATCCTCATCAGAAGAAGTAAATTTTCTCTTTCTAGGATTATCAATTACGGACGAATTACATGCAATATTCAAGGACATATTTTGATCAAAGTAGCATAAAGAGTGTAAATCAACACAACGGATAATATTGTTAATGCCAATGATAAAATCATAAATAACAAATATCTATAAAAGTTGATAAAATTTGTCCTGCCGATAAACCACGGCCCACAAATAAACTCTCAAATGTACTCAAACATCAAAACATAAGGAAAAGAAAACTCCATGAAGCTCCGTCATAAAACGTTGCCTTCATCCAGTTTGGTATCTACTTGCCATCATTCACCAGCCTTGTCGGCACGGTCCCCTGCAAAGTACAACAACATGATCAACAATTCAGCGCTTACAGCTCTTGGAAGAGCAACGCCGCACTCTAATCATGCTTCAGTTATACATGCAAATGGCATACCTTGTCTAGCTTTGTGGGCCTGACAATCTTTCCTCCAATGTCCTTTCTTACCACACTTGAAATACTTATCCCTCGAAGTTTCCGCCCTAGGCTTCTTGACAGCTCCCATGTCCTTCGTAGTTACCTTTCCAGCCTTCTTCCTAATCCCTCTTTTCTGCTTCATACCTTTTGATATAGCAGAGTGATTACCAGAAGTGGCTAAGGCAACCATCTGAGAATTCATAACCGATTCCGCTGTCATCAAGTCATTGAGCAACTCGTTAAGAGTATACTTTTTCTTGTTCATGACAACAATCAGTCTGAAACTCTCAAAGGACTTGGGTAGAGAGTTCAGTATGATATCGACCTTAGCCTCATTGTCGATACCTCCACTATGCACAGTTAGCTCATTCATGAGGTGAGTCATGAAAACTACGTGCTCTCTCATTCGTTGTAATAGTCTACTTCCTCTTGCGAGGATTCAGTAGTGGGCACTTATAGGACAAAGTATTTGTAGAATGAACATGTGTTCTTTCGCAATCAGGATGTATTCAAGGTTGCGTTTCCATTCCAGGAAGTTCGGACCAGTTAGAGAATTTTGTGCGATAATATTGATCACATTAGACATAGACATATCTGAAAACAATAAGAATCTTAAATAAGAACATACATGTAGAACTTCGAAAACAAATGCATTGAAAACCTTTTAATAAATCAAATACAAATTTTTTCCACTAATTGCCCAAGAGATCCCATTGCAAGCTACACTCGTAGACGTTTAGGATGTCACCCTCGACCAGAACTGTGGGTTTTAAGCCCCAATCCATTTAATTTCACTACCATGTCAGGAACCTTTTGACACTAGAAATTAATAATTAGTGAAGACCTTAGACCCAGCCATCTCTCAAGAACAGGGATGCAACTTATGCATTATATTCTAAGATGCATCTAAGCGATTAACCACAAATTCAACTCCGGCCAAAAGAGACAGTTTAGCATGGCACGTAACCATACCGCACAGCCCTCAAAGCTTTTGTTATCTATAATTTAAATCAATCCTAGAATACTTGTGAAAGAGATCTACGCAAGCTACACTCGTAGACGTTTACGCAAAACCCTCCCACTGTTCACATGATTTAAATTGTTTGTCTAGAAATCCCAACAACTGTACCCATGCACCTCCGGGAACTAGCAAGCTACACTCGTAGACGTTTACTAGAGCGAGAGATACACTTACAGCCTAGGACCGCTTTGTGGAGGTCTGTTGATTTTAATTAAAAAATCCGCTTAGTATTTTTCTTTTAAAAGGTTTCTTTATGCGCACACATAATTTCTTTGTCATTATATTACCCAAATTTTTGCATGTAATAATACAAGCCCAAAAATTCCCAAAATATAATCCAACAAGAAATTAATCACATAAGCATGCTTGGAAAGCTGTAAATAATAAAAGCGATATATCATGTTTTTTATATTATCTACACATGCTTAATTGCGCACATAAATAAATCACATATAATACGAGGACAATTAATTAAGACAAACAAAAATTCCACGTGGCCCCACAAAATAGAAAAATAAATTCTATTCTATTACAATTTGAATTTGAATCTATTTGGATAAGTCCAGATCTTTTCAAATCTTTCCAAATCTTCAAGGGCCTTCAAATCTTCAATCACCAAATCTTTTGGGATTTAGGCCTTTGTGATCTGATGATTTGCCCTAACCCTAATGCAAACCCTAGGGTTTACACAGGATTGCACAAACCAACAAAACACGAGCCACCGCAACGGGACAACAGCAGCCGACGCCGACCGCCGCCCCGCCCAGCGCCGTGTGCATGCGCGCGCGCGCCCCGCGCTGCTGCCGCGCCTGCCGTGCGCCGTCACCCGCGCCGTGCGCGGCCCTGCGCCACTGTCGTTCGCAGCTGCACGCGCGCGCGGCCGCCTGCCGCCGCCGTGCACCGCCCTTTGTCGGCTCCGTCTTCGTTCTTCATCCTCGACCCGTCCAACTACATAAATTTGAAAATTACAGAACAACTTTTCTATTACAATTTTCAAATCTACACTAATCACGGATTTTCTCGTGATTTTAAAAAATTAATTCAGCCCTACACGGATAAACTACGCGGGCTAAATCACACGGGTTGCCACAAGGAACAAAAACCATCCACAATAATAATAAATTCATACATGCATAATATCGAATTTAATTATACACAACAGAGCCATAAATCAGAAACCTGGCTCTGATACCAATTGTAGGGTTTTCCCGTGAACCGAATCACCAAAACCAAACTGAACCGAATCGATTTATGGTTATTGCGCATAATTAAATACATAATAAATCCTTTAATGCGATATTTTGTATTGAGATATTTACCGTAACTCCGTCGAGTCTGATCCAATCTTTTGCGTTTGAACTTCCACTTTCGTTCAACCACGCACTTCGAATTTAATCTGCGGAAGTAGAAATTAGAAATCTAATTTCTACGAATAAATTCGAAATTAAGAAATCAAGAGAAAAAAAGTTTGTTCTCCAGATTAGATCTTCATATCTGTATCCCAATGCTGTTCAGATCTACTACTGGTGAGTACTCCGTAGATCTGTAATCTGAGCAGGACCAGAATCAAAATTCTCCTCCTTTCCAGTTGAAATCGGCACCCCTTCTCTCTCTACCCTAGGAATTTGACTGATTTGAATAATCACAAAAGGTGGCTAGGGTTTCCAGAGAGAGTGGTCTATTTATAGACCCAAGGTTTTATCCCTAATGGGCTACTGGGCTCAATTCAGCATATTTATTTGGGCCAGACCTGGGACCTAATGCAAATAATAAAGTGGGCCTATAAATTAATTAATTCCCATGTCTACAACCCAGGACACAATTAATTAATTAATATTAATTCTTTTTCACCA
>JAPKLW010003090.1:0-12156 GCA_026898455.1 Plectranthus barbatus | reverse complement strand
TCCAGGAAATTCGGACCAGTTAATTGATTTTGTGCCAAGATATTTATGACATTATTCATAGACATATCTGAAAATAATAATTGATTAAAGTAAGTACATACATGCAGAACATTGAAATAAATATGCATTGTAACCTTTTGATAAACCAATACAATTGTTTCCCCCAATTGCCTAGATGCATCTACTGCAAGCTCCTTTCGAAGACGTTTACAGCAGACTACCTAACCAGACTGCTCTTTGAAGTTCCAGTCTTTAATTTCAATCCATGCCAGGTATTCGCCGGCAAATGAAATTAATAATCGGAGATAAACTTAAGACCATGTTCAACCTATCTGAGCAGGGACATCATTCATGAGTTAGTACTCAGGCAACATCTAAGCATTTGACCACAATTCTAACTCCGGAAGTTAAAAGGACGATTTGTCATACGTACTAGACCCATGACGCATGCCTCTTACAACCTTCGTTATCTCATTTAAAACAATCCAAGAGAACTTATGAACAAATAAAGTAAGCAGGCTACGGTCGTGTAGACGTCTACTCACCTCACTGTCCACTTCTCACATGTTTAAATGTTTTATTTAGAAATCTCATCTATTAGAACTTATGAACAAATAAAGCAAGCAGGCTACGGTCGTGTAGACGTCTACTTACTTCACTGCCCACTTCTAATAAGAGACCGTATTGTGGAGGTCTTGTTGATTTTAATTAAAAAATCTTGCTTAGTCTTTTTCTTTCAAAAGGTTCTTATGCGCACAGATTATTTTATGATCCATAAATTATGTCACATCTAAAATTCCATCATATTTCCCAACATGATTCCGGAATTTATAGACATAATTTAATACATAAAATAAATCACATAAAGCATGCTTTGAACAGTAAATAATAAAGCAGTAACATGCTTCCCTATTATCTACAACATGCTTTAAAAATAAATAATAAAAGCAATAGCATGCTTTCCTATTATTTACTAGTGCGCACATAATAAATCACATCATACGAGAAATTAATTAAATAAACAAATAAAATTTCTCGTGGCCCCTTGATGCAATTACATGGGAAATAAAATTAAACCTATCTATTACAAGGCTTTAATTTAAAACAGATCTTCAAACTGGGCTCCCACTCTTTAATTTGAAATCTGCAATCTTGGGCTGGAATAATAATACAGCAGTTTGGGCCAGGAATTAGGGTTTCAGGCCCACTGGGTTGTAAAAACCCTAATTTTGCAAAAAACCCTAGTTTCAGCAAATCGGGCCGCCTCCAGGCTGCCGGGCCCGCGCCCAGCCCGGATCTGAAACCTAGCAGCAAACCCTAGCTCACAGCTAGGGTTTCCAGCCGCCACCTTCCCCAACCTAAACCCTAGCCGCCGCCGCCCTTCACCCACAGCCGCAGCCGACGCCGCCTAGCCTGGAGCAGCACTAGCCCAGACGTCGTGCCACCGCCGGTGAGCATTGCCACCGTTCTCACCGCCGACTGCTGCCCGCTATGCTGCTGTCGCAGCCACCTGCGCGCGCGATTGCCACCATTCCCGTCGCCTCCATCACAATCAGTTGCAGACAGGGAGAACACGCGACAGGCCGGTGCAACCACTGCTGCACAGTCGCCACCGCCGTGCGTGCATCCCCTCGCACCTCCACAGAGATCCGCGCCGGCCGGGGCCGGCGCCACTGCTAGCGCGAGGAAGAAAAAAAAAATGGGCTGCGGGTTTGGACGGGAAAAACACGGCTTCTGGCAGAGATTCGCCGCGCGGCTGCGCGCGGCCACTGCCTCGCCTGCCGGCGGTTGCATCCTGCTTCCCCGGGCTCGCGGTGCTCGCCCGGAACGCGCGTAGCAGCCTGAAACAGGCGCGGCCCAGCCGCAGGCAGAAAACCCAAGGTTTCAGCCCGCCGCCGCCACCTGCCACCACCCGCCGCCGCCGTGGTCATCGCCGCCGGCGAGATCTGAGGGATGGCTGAACCCTGATCCATGTCGCTGTTTCTCTTGTTCTCGAACAGATCTTGGTTTACAGATTGAATAATAAAAAAATACAAACAGATCTAGATCTATTACATATTTTTATTCTATCAATCTAATCGCGGATTTTCTCGCGATTTAAAACCAAAACCAAAACAAAGAGGGGCCACGAGAACAAAAATACATTCACGACAAAAATAAATCCATCCACAATAAATTAAAAAACATGCATAAACTGTTTGTCAAATTTATTTTCCGACAGAGCCATAAAATACGAACCTCGGCTCTGATACCAATTGTAGGAACTGAGTCTACAATAGGCGACATGAATCGCCATTTATTAAACTCCAGATTCGATTTATGGATATCAAAATAAATATCATGACAAACAGTGAATGCCCTATGCATGCTCCTATTTAATTTAATTCGTAGATTCAAAGGGATACCTTAAACTCCAAGGACTGATCTACAGATCTAGATCGATGACGGCAATGAAGATGGTGCAGATCTGGATCTGGAATTGATCAAAACGACGGTGTTCCTACAGATCTGATCTTCTGATCTGTTCCCTTGCTCGATCCGGAAATCTGGTGAGGATACGCTACCGGATCTACAGCCGCCCACTCTCTCACAATCTCTAGGGTTTCTGATTTTGAAAATCAAACTTAAAACTTATGTGGGCTAGTGAGAGATCATCTATTTATATAGATGTGAGAATGGGCTATTAGGGTTTAATAAACCCTAATGGGCTCTGAGCAGTGTTGGGCCAGACCAGGGATCAAATGCAAATAATAAAGTGGGCCTCCTATTAATTAATTCCATGTTCAACCCAGAACATAATTAATTAATAAACATTAATTCATGCCACCAGAGAATTAATGCTGACCTACCCCTTTATTACCACGTTATTAGGAACGGGTTGCATTGACTTGGTTAATCCCCATATTTAAGGTTTCAGACATTCATTAATTAATTCAGCGTATGACAATTAGCTGTAATTAATTAATCTCTTATTATTCCTGAGTAGTACCACTCAACCCTTATCGCTTATGCTTGAATCAATGATTCAGCCTGCAGGACTTAGCATAACGAACCTCGTGAGCTTCCCAGGGAATGTCACCATCCTGAAACGGATATGGTTATCTAAATCCAGCCTGAGGAAACCCCACACAAGCTGCCATCACCCAAGATGCAGATATACGAGTACATGTAAGACTCTCCACCATAGCAAGTCAAAGTGATAGTCAACCCATGTGTGCCCCTCAGCTTTCAATAGACTTTAGATCCGACCAAGTTACCGAGATCTTTACTCATTCATGTGTCAAGTAGAATGGTTCATCTCACTGTTGATCCTATCAATACATTGAGATGTACCGGTCACACAAAGCAGTCAAGATAAACCGCTTATGGACTTGTGTGCCGCAGCCTAAACCGATAGCCAAACCAGAAGCTGTCTCAGCTGTGATAACTGTTTATATCTCGCTAGGTCGAACGATCTATACGATCTTCTGTGATCTCTTACACACCGTATGATCTCCCTATCGACGAGATAACTGGATGTGTTTGTTCGCATCGTATGATTGTTAATTCAGACAGGAGTTGTTTATTGCAAGTCATTAATGATTACCAGTATATCAAACATAACGTTTCCAAATATACCAATCATAATGCTTTTATGTATACAATTCCAACATGTTCATACACAGTTTGTTTAATAGATAGGAGAAATAAACCGTTGTATACTCATTATAATAAATGCTTTCAGTATACAAAACCCATCAGGAGCCAGTGTGAACTTAATGCCACTTTCAATCTTCCAAAAGCTGGGCATAGGAGGAGCAAGACCAACAACTATTATCTTACAACTTGAGACAGGTCTATTGTGCACCTAGAAGGAAAGATTGAAGATGTACTAGTCAGAGTGGATAAGTTTATCTTCCCTACAGACTTTATTATTTTGGATTACGAAGCTGACAGAGAAGTACCCATTATTCTGGGAAGACCCTTATTAGCCACAGGCAGGACACTGATTGATGTGGAAAAAAGAGAGCTGATCATGAGGATCCATGAATAACAGGCTACTTTTAACCTGTATAACACTATGAAGTTACCAGATGAATCAGAAGACTGGAATCTTGGAGTTAGTCATAAAGGAGCATATTGAAGATTTGCAATATGAAGAATGTGAGAATGAGTGAGTGTCTGAGGAAAATGTTGTAGCATGGGTAGAGCATGGTGCAAAGTTTGGGGGGTACAAACCTAACTTTAAATCATTGGATCTCATGAGTAGGGAACAAAAGGAACCAAAGTCTTCCCTTGAGGAACCCCCTAAACTAGTACTCAAGCCTTTGCCAAATCATTTGAAATATGTTTATTTGGGGGAAGCAGACACTTTACCAGTGATAATTGCTTCGAATTTGAAAGAAGAGGATGAACAGAGGTTGATGCATATGCTTAAGAAACACAAACGGGCAACTGGATGGACCATATCAGATATTAAGGGAATCAGCCCTACAATTTGCATGCATAAGATATTGCTAGAAGATGGGAGTAAGAATTCAGTGCAGCCACAGAGAAGGCTCAATCCCAACATGAAGGAAGTTGTGAAGAAAGAGATAATCAAGTGGTTGGATGCAGGAATTATATTTCCTATTTCAGACAGCTCATGGGTGAGTCCAGTGCAGTGTGTACCCAAGAAAGGAGGAGTTACTGTTGTGCAGATTGAGAAGAAAGAGATGATAGCTACAAGGACAGTTTTTGGGTGGAGGATTAGCGGTCAGGATTATTACTGCTTTTTAGATGGGTATTCTGGGTACCATCAGATAGCAATAGCCCCAGAGCATCAAACTTAACTACCTTCACATGCCCTTATGGAACATTTGCATTCAGAAGGATGCCATTCGGCCTTTGTAATGCTCCAGCAACTTTTCAGCGTTGCATGATCTCAATATTTTCTGAAATGATTGAGAATGGGTTAGAGCTGTTTATGGATGACTTCTCAGTTTTTGGAAGAGATTTTAACACTTGTTTAGGAAATCTAGAAAAGGTTTTGCAACTTTGTGAAAAGTCACAGCTAGTCTTGAATTGGGAAAAATGTTGCTTTATGGTGCAGCAGGGGGTAGTTCTAGGCATAAGATTTCAAACAAAGGCATTGAAGTTGATCCTGCAAAAATCGAATTTATTGACAAGATGCCAGTCCCAAATTCAGTAAAAGCAGTTAGAAGTTTCCTGGGCCATCGGAATGTGGATTTGGAGCTCCGAAGCTTCGGTCAGGTCTTCTTTGAAGTCTAGCCCCTGTTAATGATGTTTTCCACATGATCTCAGACAAGTGCATTGATGATCCACAATAGTAACTGCCTTATAAGGTAAGGTAACAGAAGCAACACCGCATTTTATATGTTAGTATATATGAACATGCTATGTGTTGTATACAATCCTCAAGTATCATCCTAATGACATATAGTTGAGTGTGTGTAGTGTTTCAGCGGCCATCAACACGGTTAGAGTAACATTGTTTATAGAAGAAGTGCTCTTCTGGGAAGAACTTGTACCCGTATCAACAGCGCGTTTTATAGAAAATGCAGGTGTCTTGGGCCCAGGAAGCTCTATTATCTCAACGACGAGCATGGACAGCACAACTGAAGTCGATGGCATGTCTTTAGGAAGTTCTTGAACGCACAGCAACCCGATGTGCATACACCGCAGCACCTCTGCCTCCCACTCCAGCCCTGCTATTCTTTCATCTATCAAAGATGCATCTTTGCCCTCTTTCCACACATTCCATACCTGATGCACTCACCCAAAATGATCATTTCATGGATAGCTGCTTGAATTTCTACACTAACTAAATGAAAATTGACTACTTGGAGTTGACTTACGTGTCCCAAAAGGCTCAAAGAGCCTTGTTGATTTTGGAAACCTGTGTTCTTTCTCCCAGAAGCAATCTCCAACATCACTACTCCGAAGCTGAAAACATCTATTTTTTCTGAAAATCTTCCTTCTATTGCAAACTCAGGAGCCATGTAACCACTGCAAGATAATCAAATTATGAGATAGCTTATTGAAGTGCATGGAGTCGTCTTATTCAGGCACATTAATATACACTTACTATGTCCCTACCACTCGTACGGTGCTGACATGATCTTGCTTGGTCCCAAAAATTATGGCCATGCCAAAGTCTGAAATCTTTGGGATCCAATCATCATCCAACAATATGTTGCTTGGTTTGAGGTCTTGATGGATTATGTTCAATCTCGAGTCCCTGTGGAGATAAATGAGGCCTCTACAAATATTCTCAATAATGCTGAAACGCTTTCTCCAATCTAGGATCACATGGGATGAATCTGGAAAGAAGAGCAAAGTAACCACTGATCCATATTCAATATTAAAGCGTGCATGACTTTGATACAACATAATATGCCTTGAACTGACCGAAGAGGAAGAAGTCCAAGCTTTTATTGGGCATGTATTCATACAACAGCATCCTCTCCTTGTTCTCAATACAGCACCCTAGCAGTCTAACAAGATTCCTGTGTTGGAGTTTAGAAATTAACACCACCTCATTCATAAATTCTTGCATCCCTTGTCCAGATGCTCTGAACAGCCTCTTAACTGCGATTTCTCTTCCATTCGCTAATCGCCCCTAGCGTAGCAGCAGCACTTCAGATTGAAGGAGTGCAGTTTTTTATAAGTATAAGACTTGAGCATGAGGGACTACCTTGTAAACAAGGACAAAACCACCCTTTCCAAGCATGTTAGCTTGGGAGAAATTTGCAGTTGCGAGTGCAATTGTCTCAAACGTAAACAATGGTAAATCCTCATGCTTAACTTGACTTAATGCATCTTCAAGAGATGCGTTCACTTCACCAGATGCAACCTCGTTTGAAAGTTGGATGTTTTTCTTTTTGTCTTAACTCATGAAGAGAAACAATGACTTATATTGAGGATAGTACACGCTGGCAATACACGTGAGAAGATCGGCAATACACATAAGAGGAATGAGAACTCAACCCACGTGCATGAAGCCATGCAAACACACGCCAACCCTAGTTAGTTGTACCATAGTTTGTTACACATTCAGTTAGGATATTTTTCATATTCTAGAGAGTTCTTTCATGTTGTATAAATAGGAGATGAATGTATGTTGATGAGATGAGTTGGTTTTACGTCATGAATAAATCATCTTTTTAGAGAAATTCCTCATCGCGTTTTGCTTCTTCACATGGTATCAATAGCAGGAAAAATTCTTCGATCCTGATTCTATCTGTTTCCATGGCTGCTTCTACTAATGATGCGCTCTATGAAGAACAGTTGTTTCTTCACGGTTCTGACCATCCAGGCATGAGCTTGGTCTCTTTCCCTCTGACTGATGCGAATTACCGCATGTGGCGGATTGTTGCGGTGACGGCACTCACATCCAAAGATAAGCTTGGCATGGCGGATGGATCTTGTGTTTGTCCACCTGCTACCTCCAAATACTTTCGCAAATGGAAAAAGGTCGACAGTATGGTTCTCTCTTGGTTGAAATCTTCTATTTCAAAGGAATTGGTCAATCAATTTTCGTATGTTAGCTCGACATCGATTCTCTAGCGAGAGCTTGAAGAAAGGTACAATGTGACTAATCTCTCACTTCTATATCAGTTGAATCGTGATATCACAGTCATGAAGCATGATTCCTACGGTGTAACCAATTTCTACGGTAAGCTCAAGGATTTGACAGATCAATTGGAAGCTTTGCGCCCGGGCATTGATGGTGAAAGTATCGCACGCAAGTACTCATCTAAATCTGCTGATTTCAAGCTTGGGGTTCAAGCCGCTCTCGTTGATGCTGCTGAGGTTTTTGAAACTATATGTTCCGAAGATCGAGCAATGGAATTCTGATTGCAGTATTTTTTTATCAAGTAAAAATTATCGAACACGAAGACTCAATTCGCCCGTTATTCAAGTAAAAGTCTGATTTTGAAACCTAATATCTAGATGCGATAAAATACTTTGAGTATCAAATTCCAACTATCTAACATGCAATTAACGATTAAAACAATTAAATAAACTTCAATTCGACTAAGTAAATTCCAAAGGAGAACGGTTGAGGAATATAGGATGGATTGGGAGTAGATTATGAATATGTTTGGACTTGTCACTCACACGAACCAAATTCAATAGATAGCATGGGTCGGTTCATCAAACTCTAGTTAAAACCCTTAGTACCGGTGCAATAACCGTTGACTAATTGAAATCTCTACCTAAGTCTAGGTATATTAATCTCAATTAACTCCCAAAAGCACATGAACTCATTGACCTAGATACCAATTCTCCTATCTTCTAAGTGAAATAATACCCAATTATTATTGCAATCCCCTCTAATGCACAAACCTATCAAGTTAATTCATTGAGGCATACTTTCCAACACATGGTGATCAATCATGAAAGGAACACAAATTGAATCCACAATAATAATCAAAACCTTGAAAAACTTCAATAATCCAAATCCAAACAATATTCAAATCACCCCAATCACATCCAAATCCTCAACAATGAGTTTAGCTACTCATAATTCTAAATGAATTCATCAAAACCATAAAGTAGAACATAGAAGAGAAAGTAGAATAAAGAAGCTTAGGAATTAATGATGAATCTTCAATCTCGCTTCGAATCCTTCCTTCCACCTTCAATTTCCAGCTTTCCGGAAGTGAAAATCGCCTCCGATTATGCCTTAGTCTCCCTAGGGTTTTCAAAAGTCGAACCCTCCAAATGTGGAATTCTTTGGCCTTTTATAGGTGTAAAACCTGCAGCTTCAGAGATTCAATCCCGCGCGGGATCCTCCTTTGAAAAACTCCATCCCGAGCGGGAGAAGAAAACTTATCCGTCGAGAAAACCCGATCCGTCCCGAGCGGGATGAGACGATCCCGAGCGGGATCTGCTACGACCCTCACACCATCTCTCGAATTCACGCCTATTTGACGTATCCCGAACGCACTGGTGCCTCCCGAGTATCGGTCCCGAGCGGGACCAAGCCGTCCCGAGCGGGACCGGCTTCAACTTTTTAGCAATTTCTTTCTTTATCGTCCCGAACGGGAGATGTGTGTCCCTAACGGGATGTGCTTCGCCCTTGGCCTCAATTTAGCTCCAAAACTCGCATTTTTTCACCTTTTTCACATCCTGCACACACAAAACAACTCCAAACCACCAAGTGAAGGAAAATCAAGAAAAGAAGAGATATGTGTGTGATTTGTGTACCAAATTCTCACCAATTCATTCAATTCACATCCCAAAAATCATGCAAATTACACACATATCAAATTCTTATTAGGATTAAATGATTCATTCTCCGTCGAGAAGAATCAAGTGTTACTTACAGATCCGTTACCCTCTATTACCATAGTGTATTCTATGATGCTCAAGTCTGAGCAGAATCGTCAAGTGGCTGAGAATTTCCACATGAGTAGTGATAATGTTGCTATGCATGTCAAACCACAGTGGAATTGCGATTCGTATCATCCTCGATCTTTTCAGAAGCGTGATCATAATCCTATGGTTTGCTCTCACTGCAAAAGGACCGGGCACACTGTTGATAAGTGTTTCAAATTGGTTGGATATCCAGATTGGGTGGATAAGCATAAAGGAACTCCTGTTGCTGCAGCTGTGGTAGCAGATAGCCCTCTCGACTGGAATGAAGGAGTATCTCCTTCGAATACTTCCGCTACTGATTCGGTCAACATTGCATTCATTCCAGAGTTTGCAGGTAACTCATTCCCTACTTGCTCTAGTTCTAAGCTTGACAAATACATAGATGTAGGGTCATGGATTGTTGATACTGGAGCCACCAGTCATATATGCAACTCACTTGATTTGTTGTCCTCGCCTACACCTACATCTTCTCTTATTCTTGTTTGTCTTCCTGATGGGAGTTTGCAACATGTTACTCATTATGGTAACTCAATCTTATCTCATTCTCTTACCCTATACTCAGTCCTTTACATTTCATCTTTTAAATTCAATCGTCTCTCTGTATACAAAGTCTCACGGGATTCACACTTGGGTTTTTATTTCTCTGGTTCATGTTGTTTTCTACAGGACCGTAATTCTAAGTCTATCATTGCTGCGAGGCATCTATACATCATCAATTCCAACTCCTTTCAGCCTTCAGTAATAAATGATGCACAATGTACTTTTGCTTCGCATTGTATGCTACAATCTTCCCCTATCTTCTGTAATGTTTCCATCAATGTAACTACTTGGCATTCTCGCCTAGGACACCCTTCCACTAAGGTGTTTACTTGTCTCAAACCTTGTATTCAACTTTCTGATCATAATGATATTACACATTGTGAGATCTGTGTCAAATCCAAACAACATAGCGAACCCTTTCCTCACAGTCAAATTAAAAGCAAGTCTTGTTTTAAACTTCTTCATATAGATGTTTGGGGACCATACAGGGTTATTTCCAAGTCGGGATCTCGATTCTTTCTCACCAATGTTGATGATTTTAGCAGATGTACTTGGACCTTACTTCTAGCTCACAAGAATCAAGTCCCACACACGCTTAAAACATTTCTCAAATACATCCACACTCATTTTCATGCTGCTGTTCAGATAATCCAATCTGATAATGGCTCTAAATTCACCAATGCTGCTTGTCAAACCCTCTTTCAAGATCTAGGAATACTACACCATACCTCATGTCCTTATACACCCCAGCAAAATGGTGTAGTAGAACGCAAACATAGACATCTTCTCCAAGTTGCTAGAGCTTTACTTCTCCAATCTAAACTTCCAAAAATTTTTTGGAGTGATGCTATTCTTACAGCCACACACATCATAAATCGACTGCCCACTCCCATATTAGACTGGAAATGCCCTTATTTCATCCTCCATCACAAATTACCTGATTATTCTTCCTTGAAATCTTTCGGCTGCTCAGCTTACTCTTTGATTAAATCTCATAACATTGACAAATTTGACAGCAGGTCTTATTCTGGGGTGTTTGTAGGTTATCCTCATACACAAAAAGGTTTCAAGATCTTTATTCCTGATCTTAATCGTGTTGTGGTTTCTAGAGATGTTGTATTTCATGAAAACTTATTTCCTTCCATTCCTAATGTTTCAGATTCTCACAATCTTCCAGCTTATTTTCCTCTCCCTAACAGTGTTGATGATGATCCTGTTCACATCCCTATCCAGCAACTGACTTCAAATTCTCCTTCTCCAACTTACCATCATACACAATCTCCTCATCCTTCTACACCTCAGCCTATTATCCGACAAAGTTCTAGATCCAGACATCCACCTTCCTGGTTAAAAGATTACACAACTACTCTTTCTTGCATTAATGATCATACTTCACTTTCTTGTTCCTTAGTTGATACTTTTATAGATTCGGTGGCTTTATTATCTACTCTTCATGAACCTACTACTTATAATCAAGCAAGAACTAACCTTAAGTGGCAGGAAGCTATGCAGACAGAGCTGGAGGCTCTTGAGAAGAATCACACTTGGGAAATTACTTCTTTACCTGCAGGCAAGCAACCAGTTGGTTGTAAATGGGTATACAAGATCAAATGCAATGCAGACGGATCTATAGAGCGTTATAAAGCTCGGTGGTTGCCAAGGGTTTCACACAAGTTGAGGGTGAAGACTTTCATGATGTTTTTTCTCCTGTCACCAAGGTAGTCACTATTCGGTTGTTTGTTGCTATTGCTGCTCTCAATTCCTGGCCTATTCATCAGATTGACGTCAACAATGCATTCCTACATGGTCATTTATCTGATGAAATTTACATGCTACCACCTCCTGGTTATTCGAAAGTTAGGGAAGGACAGGTCTGTAAGCTTAAGCGATCTTTATATGGCTTGAAACATGCTTCAAGGGAGTGGAATTTTGAACTCACTTCAAAGTTATTGAGTTATGGTTTTCTCCAATCTCAGAATGATCATTGTCTGTTCTTTCTTTATCAAGGTGCAGATCACGTGTTTATCGTCGTTTATGTGGATGATGTCCTACTCACCGGGTCCAATATTCAGCTTATTCAACAAATCAAGGCTTACCTTCATTCCCTATTTACTATCAAGGACCTTGGTGATGTTAAATATTTCTTGGGGATGGAATTCTCTCGTTCTGAAAGTGGTATATTTATCTCTCAATCTAAATATTATAGGATTTGAGTCTACGACGGGCAATATTAATTGCCATTAAACTTGC
>JAPKLW010003089.1:38485-51272 GCA_026898455.1 Plectranthus barbatus | reverse complement strand
ATTAGACTTTGCTATAGTATCCCGGTAATCTAGCGGGCGAAGGGAAGAAGGACCTGGATTTGACAAATTTTATTCTTGTGTAGCTAAGAGTTTAATTTTTTATTGAACTTTTAGCTGCATCACGATGGGTCGAAGTCCGAATCTAATCACTACGGATCAGGATTTGGGAATGAAAATATCTATTGAAAGGGTTTTGAACACAACACGCTATAGATGGTGTATGTGGCACATAATGATTAAGGTTGCTGACAAGATTTCAAAAGAGTTGCGAGCAGATGAAGACTTCAAGAAGGAGCTTAATGCATGTGTTTGGTCAGAGCTCATTGAGGCAGATTATTTTGATGCATGTTGGGATGAAATAATGACTAGGTATGGTTTGATAGGCGATCTTTGGTTTACTGCTATGTTTGACAACCATAGTTTCTGGGTTCCTGCATATTTTCGGAGTTCTAATCTTAGTGGATTGCTTCGGAAAACATCTATTTCTGAGTGTGAAAATAGCTTCTATAAGAGTTACACGCGGTTGAGGTCTAATTTGCTGGAATTTTGGATGCATTTCAACCATGCATTAGATACTCAAAGGTACCAGAGTGTAAAATTGAATTATTTAGATAAATCATTTTTTCCGTCTTTGTCTACTGATCTTGAGCTAGAGAAACATGCTGCCCGAGTTTATTCTTCTAAGTTTTTTCAAAGAGTTCTTGAAGAGATTAAAGGTGCATTGAATAGAGTTGCACTTATTGATAGACAAGTTACTGGTGGTAAGGATACATGTAGGATACTTGATGATTTGAATGATAGTTATGTCGTTGTGTATGATGAAGTTTTGTCGGAGTACACATGTTCTTGCAAGTTGTTTGAAAGGTTGGGTATATTGTGTTGTCATATCTTTTTTGTGCTGAAGAATAAGTTTGTGCATTCCATCCCAGAAAAGTATTTAATTGACAGATGGAAGAAGGCACATTTGATAAAAAAATGTCCAGTTGTTGGAATCTGAAAGTCTTGAGCATTTTGAGAATGTTGATCAAAACAAGAAGTTGATGAACCAGATTACTTCGTCAATGTATGGGTGGTTGTAGAAGTTTGACGGTGTTGTTAGCAAGATGTCGGATTTGCTTAGTGCACTTGATATTGCAGGCAATAATATCTCAGACGAGGATCAGTGTGATTCAGTTGGTGACAAGAACCAAATGTTTAGTAGGTATTATGGGGCTGAGATTCTGGAGAATGTCGATGTACACCCACCTGATGTTGTTAAAACTAAAGGCAGTGGGAGCCGTACTTTGTCTCGCAAGGATAATGCTGAGAGAATGTTGAAGAAACCAATGAGATTATGTAGAAAGTGCAAGCAAAAATGGTCAATCATGATTCACGAAATTGTGACAAAGTTAATGGTGTTGGCGAGCAGTAATGGTGTTTAGAAAATTTTTGGCATATTATTTATGTTTCGAACTTAGTATTTGGGTGGTTTTTTTTTAAATTATTAAAGCTCATTGTTGTTTCATTTGTTTTCTGTTTAATGAATTGTTAGCTGATATCCGACATTTTTGTATTTTATTAATTGTATTGTCTTGTTTATTCTTGCACTTTTAAGTTCTTACATAATGATAAATTCATAATGGTTACTTGATTTTTGTGTATGTTTATGAATGATAATGATATTTAATTTTATAGTTTGATTACTTTGTTATTTTCATTTTAATCATATTTTATCTTAGAATGCCGCATAACATGTACATCAAATTAAATTTATGCACCTTCATATAGTAATTTTTGGCATGAATAATGTACTTAGCACTATTTAATTTCTTTTTATGCAATAATGTTGTCATTTTTATGTGCATTTGTAAACTAATAATGTCTTCATAAATATGCATTATCTAGTAGTAATAATAAATTCACTATTATTTTTATAGTTATCAATTCTTCATGCTAATTGATATTGTCGCATAAACTATCCTTTATTTTTTATTTTGCATCTTTTAAAGTATTATTGGTAAGCGTAATTTACATTGCATTTTTTAATTAATTTTTAAGTTATTTTTCTATTCATTTATTGCACCTTTGTAAATAATTATTTTCGTATGCATACATTTGCATTATCTAATAGTCATAATTTAGCCGTTCTTTTGTTTATAGTCATCATTTATTCATGTTAAATATTAAACCAAATAACAAATATTACAATGTAACTAATGTAAATATTGTAATTAATAACTTAAAATTAATGCATATTTAAATATTTAAAATAAGCCCCATTGTAAGCAGGCTTGAGTTCAATCATCCAACAAACTGAAATGTGTCACAAAATACATAGATAAAATACTGATATAATCTGTAGCCATCCGAAAAAAAAGTTTCAAAGTAACTTCATGACTTAACCCCTATATTTTTCTAAGTATGAGTCCATGTCAAATTCCCTAGCCTTGTAATTCTTCCAAAAAAACTTGGCCGCTGTTTCAGCAACTTTTTCACTTATTTTGTTGCAGTCCGCCCCCAAAAGTTTTCTGCAAATGAACATTTTATGCTTGAGAGCATTTTTGTTGGACTGACTTAGATCACTATCCCATTCTTCTGCTTTCTGCCTCATGAATGTTTCCATGTGCAACATGGGAAAAACACCACAATCAATCTTATTATTTGTTGTTCTCCACTTCATCTTCATTCTTTCAATTCTTGTATTTCCTATAATTTTCCCTCTATCCTTCAGAGTTTTTCCATTCAAAAATTCAACAAATAGTTTAACCTGCCATTGTAGAGAAAGTGAAATCAAATATAGCACATAAGTTTTGTATTCATTACTTAAAGACACAAATACTAAAACACTTTTTAATAAAAATCACATACACATAATATGGAATACTGTATACATGCAATAAAAACATAGAACTATTGCATAAATAGAAATATACTTTTGTTTTGTTTTGTATTAACAGTTGATATGTAAAACAAATGTTAAAGGTGCAATGAATTGACAATGAGATTGCATAAATTTTTTATTTCGTATGCCAGAATGCAAGTAATTAAATATGTTACCGAATATGCTCAAACAGAAAGATTAATGTACAGAAAAGGAAATCAAAATTAGCACATGAGTTTTGTAGAATCATCGATTTTTTTTGTTTGTAATGCAATTGTACTTTAAAAACATACCAGTCTGATTGGTGTTTCCCCGTACTTCACAGATATTTCTTGGTTGTCTTACTGATTTGAATTATCAATTAGATGAATCTTATTCGCCAAGAAATTGAAGCACATGACGTAGTAGTGATGGTGTTGGCAAATCGGAATGAATACCTGTTTATCAAAGTCAGCATTATTAGCTAGTGCAATACGTAGAATTAATAAATATATTACTTAATTCGGAGTTTAATTTGCAATTAAAAGACTATATTGTTGCATAAAATTAACAATATACTTACTAAACACTGTCAATAAATGTGTAAGTAATGCATTATAATATAAGTTTTTTTTCTGCTATCGAAAAAATTTGAAGAAAAGTAAACAAAAGGTACATCAAATTCATAAATGAGATGCAGGTTTACAAATTTAAAGTTCCATTAAAATATTCAAAGTAGATTGTTTTGACTTAAAATAAAATACTTGTAGCATAAATAAACAAATTTTTAAACATTCCTCAAAAAATATATATTCGTTACTGAGTAATGCCTTAGTTAGAATAGTTTACCAGATCAACATCTTTGAAATTCACTTCTTTGTGATTATTTAATTCAAGCACAAGTCGGCTAAGAAACTCCTTATCTGCTGTTTCATTTGTCCAAGATTTTGGCTGGCTCACAATTGTAAAACTCTGCCATTTGTAATAAACATTAGACTATCAAAATTTTAGTAATATATAAATCAAGTAGGAATTTTAAAAATATTTAGTTTTTTTTCTATTTTTTGCTTACGCAGGGGTAAGTCGTGAAGAAGAATCTTGAAGGGGCTTCTTTATCCTTGTATTCTTCACAGTAATTTAAGTAAAAACACCAAGCATCAACAACCCCTGATCGCACTGTCTACAAGGGAGCTAGTGTTTTCATTTCACTCATCGAGACATTCCTTATGTTGTTTTCAAACAAATATTCACCATTACAATCAGAAATGTTTTTCATTACACATTTATTATTAAATGAAAAAGTATTACCAAAATATTAAAATAACATACCCATTTGTTTCTTTATTGTTAATGATCCAGAAAAAAGGTTCCTCTCCACTATTATTGTTTGATTGCTTGGTAACTTTTTTTCACAACTTACGGTGATATCACCTTGCTTGATTTCTTCCTTTCCACTGATTTTCGTGTTTGAATTTGCCTGCTTGCTTCGCTATCAATCTGCTTCTGGTACACATATATTTGATATCAATGATAGGTGTTACATATGTAATGCATATTGATCTTGTATCTGAAAAAAATACATTTTAGTACATTTGCTTAAATTCAATATAAAAGTTACAATTATAGGTGTAAAATAATGAAACACGCAAAATGAATAATTATATTACAAAATTAGTAGTATATTGTCGCAAGAAAAAGAATATATTGTTGCATAGAATAAACAAAATATCCACATAACGTAGTCAACAGATACATGTAAAATATAGTGTGATCCACAATATCTTCAAAGTAGCATCTAATATTGAAATTTAAAAAATAGTTGCTTAAAGAAATGATTTGTTTAAAATTTATTATCAAATTTGTTTGGGAATGCAAAATGATTCTTATTGCAATCTATAAATTAATATAGTGTTACTTACCTTTTCAGTTTTCTTGGATCTATGTTCTCCAGCATCAGCTGTCTGCTCAAGCTCACTTGATTGCGCATCACGCAGAATCGCAGTCTTTAAAAATTGAATTTTAAAAAATCATGTTATGTACTTTTTAAATTTTTTTTGGCACAAGGTAAAAAATGATTGCAGTAAACAAAATTTTCTAATTTTAAAATTTTAAATGATGTACCGGCACATTTTCTTCAAAGTCATCACCATCACCAGTCCCGTGTCCCCGGAAAACATTTCGGCCGCAAAAATTTTATTAAAATTTTCATATTTATAAGCAAATAATGAACAAAAAGATGTAAATATAATCATAATTTGAAAACTTATTTTTCTTACTTAATCATCAAGAGTGTCACATTCATCTAAATCATGTAGTCCTATTTCTTGCTCATTCTCATTAACTTCAACATTTTCCTCTTCTTCAATCATTCTGTCTTCTTTCTTTGCATCTTCATCTTTCTTTTTATGCTCATTGTCCAGTTCAGCAAACATGTAGTGAAATTAAATGCACTAGTTAGTAATAAAATAAACTAATAGTTGGATTTGGAAAAGTAAATCTTTAAATGATTACCTTTTGTGTTAACCCCATGCTGAAATTTGGAAAGTCTTGTAGTATCTCCCACGCTTCCATCATTTCATTTAACATTTCATCGAATTCGGGGCTTTCTTCCAATACTAATTGAGATGCTTGTACAGCCGGATCTTCGTTTGGCTTTACATCCAAATTTGCAGGTATGAAAAACTTTGATGCCTCAAATGCAAAGGTGAATCTGGGATTTTGCATTACTGAATCTGGAGCATTAGTCATTTTATGTAAGAAGGAAGCAAAACCAGAAGTTGCTGATTTCATGCTTCTCAATAAGTCTGAAATATAAGCTCCATCATCGTCTTTTGCATCAGATGTTTTTTCGTTGTTAATTTGCTCATCAGTTTCTCTTTCAAAATTACCACCATCCATGACTGTCTTCTCCCATTTTCTGAATTCTTCAAGCATTTCTTCTGACACTAGCAGTCTAGGTGCCGGATAACCTATCCCAAATTATTGCCTTTCAATTTCATCTTTTTGTCTCTTTCGTAAAACCTTGGTTGTCCATTCATGGTATGTCGGGAAAACACGATCCACAGGTCGCAACAAATGGACCACATGGTCCACATAAACCATTTGTGAAATAATAATCAAATTTATCAATAATATATGCAGTAATAGATTTACAAAATAACTACTTTAATATAAAATTCTTACAATCAAGAAAAGCAATGGACCAGTGTACTTTACTGATGGCTTTTTCATCCAGATAACGTGTGTGCGCACCAGAGTAGACAACAAGTAGTTGCATCAATTGTAATCTCTTATTTTTCCAGAATCAAATATGGTGGATATACTTTTTGGCATTATGTATCCATGCGGCTGATTCTAAAAAAATATGGATTCCACCATGACCATAAAGTTCGTTTGAAATACCTCCCCACCATCAACATCACTCAACATAATTTTCAGCACATCAACACTTCTAATCTTATATTTATTTTTACCAAACATCGCAGCCCATCTATCAGTTTCTTCATTATAAGTACTGTGTGTTTTCCGGTCCACTAATTCTCCCTCTTTTGGAAAACCTAATGTGACCCAAACATCTTCCTCGGTGATGTGTACTCTATCCTTGTTCGGCAGTATAAGGCAACAACTTACAGGATCAAAATTCAACACACATCAATGTGCCATTCTCATCGGTAGCTCTTTTATTTGCATATTTAGTATTGATGTAAACCCAATCTTAGCTACTGCTTGCTTTTGCTTACTATTTAACTCTCTAATTGACTCTAGGAATTTTCTAGGGCTTGATCTATAGCCTAGTTCTGGAAATTTTTCCGTTGCATCAGATGTCCCTTCTTCTCTGGTTCTTGCACGTTTTGCTAATATAATAGAAAAAGTTAATTTATTTTAAAATTAAGAAATACACGTCATTTTTATATTACATTTTGCTCACCTGAAGTATGGGGCTCCTTAATTGCAATTCTCTTTTTTCCCATTTTTGATACTGTATTATTAATATAAGCATTATTAACAAATAATGTATACTACTCATGCATAAAAAGTTTAAAAAACATACACATAAATTTTATAACAATAGCACATAAATTTAATGATAGTCGTAATTTACTGCATAAATTGTTTATTTGATCTCATAATGAAACAACTTAAATCAAATAAAGGTTATGCAAACAAATATGTACATAAGCTACTTAATGACAGAAATAAATAAAACGGTCTTCTATAATAGTACATATACATAAAATATTATTTGTAAATATGCACTAAATGTTGAAAAATATTGAACGGATAGAAAGGTACTTATGCAATTTGTTTTGGACTTTCAGATGATTTAAAAAAAAAAGATTTTTATAAGTGCAATTAATTGACAGGAAAGTTGCATAAAGTATTTATTTCAAAAGCCACAAGGAAACTACTTAAATCGAAGGGTTATTCAAAAATTCTCATGCAATATGCAAAAAAAAAAAAAAAAAAAACAAAGCATAACTCAATGTACAGAAAATGAAACACAAATTTGCATATAATCTAATGAAAGACTTAAATACTTAAACTGTCTTGTATGTAAAACAACATGCACATAAAATGCATTTTTATAAATATGCACTAAAACTAGATAACTATTGCACAAATATAAATATAATTATGCATTTTGTTCTGGATTTCAAATGATACGAAAAAAATACGTTATCTTTGTAATTAATTGACATTAAAGTTGCATAAAATGTTTTTGTTACATGCCATTACGAAAGTACTTATATCACGAAAATGGTTATTCTACAAATTCTTAAGAAATATGCATAAAAAATTTATTTAAGCACATATAAATGGATGTACAGAAAATGAAATGAATGTACAGAAAAATTAATTCAGAAAAAATGATAAGAATGTTCACAACAGAAAAAACAAAGACGGACATAATCTACTTAAAGACATAACTGCAAAAAAATGTCTGGTAGAAAACAACATTAACATACATTTAAATTCTGTACATATGCACTAAATCTAAAAATATATTGCATAAATAGAATAATACTCATGCATTTCGCTTTGGATTTTCAAATGACATTAAAATTCTATGTTATATGTGCAATTAATTGACAGTAAAGTTGCATAACATTTTTTGTCATATGCCATTAGGAAAATATCAAAAAAGGGTTATGCAACAAATGAACACGAAATATGAAAAAAAATATAATTAATCACACATTAATGAATGTACAGACAAATTAATTCAAAACTAATGATAAGAATGTTCAGAACATTAGAAAAAACATGCACATAAAGTGCTTTAAGAGAAAACTACTAAAAATGTCTTGTAGAAAACAACACTAACATCAAATACGATTCTGTACATGTGCACTAAATAAAGATAACTATTGCATAAATAGAAATCTCCTTACGCATTCCATTTTGAATTCATAGGTGATATGAAAAAATATTTCATATGTGCAAGGAATTATCAGAAAATTTGCACAAAATGTTTATTTCATTAGTCAACAGGAAATGAATCCATAATTAAAAATAATTTTATTATACATTAATTAACAACACATTCAACGGATTTTGGATCGAATATCACAACCACGTAGTACATTGACTATTCAATACAATATTTCATACAAAATTGAAAATTTCAGAAAAACATTAACATATAGCCCATTGACTATTTCGTCCACTAACATGATATATATAATTATCCAGGTCTTAAAACTATAAAACCCGTGCTAAAAGATTGTTGGGAAATTTGGCTAAGTTTTCCTTCCCTCAATAGCACTCATAGAAATGTTGTGATTTTGATTAAGGGGCGGCGCACGAATCACAAGGCTATTTGTTAGATCATAGTTTTGGTGCATCAAATCCTAAGTCCTACCAGCGTCAGTTTTGTCTCTAGAATAGCTCTAGTCTCAAATGTAAAGTCCTGTTCAGGTCTTTTGAGTTGTAAGTCGTAGCTGATCAAGACTCATGCTGGCTACTGTTCACCAGCATGAGATGTGCTTACCAGTTGAGAGAAGTCTCACCAGCAAGCGGCTGACAAAGACTCATGCTGACACTGTTCATCAGCATGGAGTAGAGCTATTGACTGGTCACTGTTCACCAGTTGGATAGATTTCACCAGCAGGAGGCTGAGAAATCTTACCAGCAGAATATGTGTTCTGGCTGACACTATTCACCAGCGGTGAAGCCACCAGTCACGGGAGATTCCAAGAGATAACATCAGACAAATTGGTAGACCTTGATTGTGCTAAGGAAAGTCACCAGCAGAGACCACCAGCACAAGATCACCAGTATGATCTACCAGTTGGAGGTTATCAGCAGAATTGAAGATTCGCTCTCCCGAAGACTTAGAGACAAAAAGAAGATTCGTCTGAGGAATTAACTGACAGTGTATGACTTTAAGGAGGATGCCTTAAAGTCTATCAGTTCAAGACACCAGTTCCGATTCCTCGTACTGACGAATAGAGTCGTTCTGACACAAAGAGATCTGTGTCAGATAAAGCGATCAAAGGTATGGCGCTTTCCGGAAATTCCTACCTGCCGCCGTCAGAAGGACATGCGAGGACAGAGACTTTTTCGGATGTGTCCAAACGGCTAGTAAATTTGAATGGGATCCCTCATCTATAAATACCTGGGATCCATCAACATTCAATACTCTTAACTCTCTCGCACATCTACCGAAAGTCTGAAGCTTTATTGCCAGCAAGCAGAACACTTTCGAGGCTTTTCTTAAAAGCTCATCCGTGTGTCGATTATTCGAACACGAGACTCCAAGCTTCCAGCTTGTGAGTTACTGATCTCTTTGGTGTTCTTTCTCTTTCTGAGGAAGTTCACAGCAGTTCTAGAGCCAGCCAGCTCTTGAGCTATTACGGGCAGTTTGCCGTTTAAGGAGTCACGTTCTTGGGAGAACTCAACACCCAACTAGTCAGAGGAGGAGGTTGAAGTGACGTGCTCGCACTCCATCCATCTGACGAGAGCTGAAGAAGGACAAGGACCGGGAGCGGTTGATCTAGTGGACTGGTAGACGGGGCATCTACCAGCTGGAGATAGATCGTAGGATACTTTGTACCTGATTGCTCTTAGTAAATTTCCAGTGCATCGACTGGAGAGTGGACGTAGATCAGTTGATCGAACCACTATAAAAATCCTTTGTCTTTTATCAGCTTTCTGCATTTTCATACTGATTTAAAACCCAGTAACTGATTACTGGAGTATATCTGAAAACTGATATAATTGTGCAAAGACGACTTAAAATATTCTAAGTGTTGAGCTACCAGCTGACCAGCCAGTTGCAAGTCAGCTGTGTACTCAGTCCCAGTTGACTTACCAGCTGACAAGGTCCCAGTCAGCTGAGTAACCAGCAGAGCGTAAGAAACGAACTTACACATTTTCCGCTGCCAAGTTATACCCTGATATCCGGGACCAACAAAGATTCAATTTTTTCAAAAAATCTATAATACATCATGATGTTGCTAAAATATAAATCAACAAACCAATTAAATCGTAAACACTATTGAGAAATAAAAACAGAGTTTACCCTATTACTCCTCGCTTGGTGGATAACGTCTGCAGTCGCCGGAGATTTTTTGCAGTAGATACCTAACTGCGAATATCCGGGTGTTTCCCCCCAAAAAAATGTAAAAATGCAAATAAATGAAAAAAAATCAATAAATCATGGAGGTTTGTACATTCAGTGATTTTAATAAATGAAAAAATGCTCAACCTCTCGATAAAAAGTTTTATTAAAATTTTTTCAACAAAAAAAAAACAAAAATGGTTCGAAGTCGAAATAAAAGTTGATGAAACTTGAAAACAATGTCGAATATTCAATGAGAACTACAAACAAAACTTATGGTAAACTTGATTTCTTCTCTAGACGGCGATGGAGATTCGATCTTCTGAGACAATCACTTCTTCGGGGAGAGACGAAGTGAGAAAGAAAATTACAGCAGTACTGCGGTTGGTGAAAATAATAAATGAATATAGAAAAGATTTGATTTTATTAAAACTGCCTTATTCAATCAGGAAATTAAGCAGACGAAATCGTGGGCAAGTTAAGCAGTACGTTACATTTACCAAAAAACCCTTTTATGCAACATTTTTATTCTATTATTGCAGCGAATTTTTTTGAATATAAATTACATCTGGAGCGTCCAATTTCTTAATCAAAAGCTAAGATCAAGTCTTATTTCACATTTAAGAGGTGATTTCCACCCTAGTGCACCCCTAGAGTTGTAATCATATGTCAACCACCTCCCACATAAGAAATAAGACTACATGTGGGTCCTTCATGTTTTAAATCCAAAGGATCAAATTTTATATTTCATTTTGAATTCTTATTTTCACTTTTTATTTTAAATCTTAATAAAGGTCATTATAGTAATAAATATTAACAGTTATATATTTTATAACTGATTTCTTAATAATCGATCATGATATATTTTTATATAATAGAAAATCCTACGCAATATCATCTTCCTTTTTGTTCACGATTTGTGCTTTATATTTTCTTTTTCCTTTTTTTTTTTTGCAGTTGAAAGATGCAAGATGGTGGCGCTACATCTCATTTCTCTCAAATATCATCTTTGCTTACTCATCAACGTCCACACTATTGGGTGCCGCCGCAATAGCCCTCTTGTTGTTGTCTCGGTCGGGTTTTTTTTATGCTTGGAGAGCGGTCCATGACTTTTAGTGTCTGAATATGGGGCCTTTTATTATCGAATTTTGCAAGCAGGATTTATGGAGAGATGAATGAGTGGGAAAGTGGGCGCTCAGTGTGTGGTTTTTTGGGGATAGAGTGCATATTTGTTTTGATGGATTTTTGTTTGGTTATGTTCTTTGATATTTTTGGTTGTGCAATTTTCCGAATCACCAAAATCTCATGTGTCTACTTGAATCTATTAAACACATGCATTCAATAGATTTACCTCATGAAGATTTGAAGAAGTTGTATATTGTAAATTATTGGATTCGATATTTATCTATAATATGGAATCCAAAGAAGAAGCAGGTAAATGTGCATTGTGCATTAATTACGCCTGTAAAATTGCATTTATCAACCCTGTAAATGCGCTATATATTATTTTTTATTTTATAGTTGTGTGTAAAATTTTTGAGAATGTAAACATATGTAATTGCAGCTGTTTAGCCTGTAAACTTACAGTTTTTAAGTTGTAAATTTGCATTGAATAAGCCTGTAAATTCACTTCATATAACTGACTCTTTCTTTCACTATATAAACTTGGTATATTTTAAGATACTGCAATGAATTAATTAATATAATGCATATATTTTTTTTATTAATAATGTAACTTTCGAGGAAGTATAAATATTGTTAAAATTCTGAATTCAATAATGAAAAAACTGATACTACTAAGTTGCATCAATTACGCTTTCAATTATGCACCATACAAGTATTCATACTTGCATTACTGTAACTACTTTTTATGATTAATGCAACTAATTGTAGTGTAATATTATGTATTATAATTGCGTGTTATGCTTTAAGATACTGCAACAAATTAGTTTATATAATGCAACTATGTTTTAAAAATAGTGCAACTTTTCATGCAAAATAAAATCAAAAATCCTGAAAATTAGGGATAGTTACGTATGAAATAATTTTTTTTATTATTATAAATTGTAAAGTTTTTCTTAAAATTCGAAATTAATGAAGAAAAATAAATTAATTTTGAGATGTTCATAATTTAGGGGTCAATTCCCACAAAATTAGGATGGAAAGAGAAGTTAATTTTGAAATGCAATAATTTAGGAATCAAATCCCATGAATTTAGGAAAGAAAAATCGTGCAAATGTAATTATGATTTCAAAATGACCAAAAAGTCCAAATAATGCAACTTTTTTGCCTTATTACTGCAGCGAATTCTTAAATTAAAAATATTTGATCTGAGTCGTTAATTTAAAAAATCAATGCACCAGATTTAGTCTTATATCACATCT
>JAPKLW010003089.1:0-33485 GCA_026898455.1 Plectranthus barbatus | reverse complement strand
CTATAACACACCTCATATAATATATATATATATATATATATATATATATATATTTATTTAAATTAAAATAAATAATACGTATCTAATTCATATCCCTAATTTCAATCCCAAACCCCCACCCTCTGAAATCTTGCACTCCTCCCCAGCCACCCCTGCACTGCACGTTTGCATCCAGCACCCGTCACCCACCAACCGTCCTTGCCAACTTGTCGCCAATTCCCGATACTTTCCTCGATGTCACACACCTCACCAGTCACCCCTGACCCCCTACACCGCACGTCTGCATCCCATGGCTGTCAGCCAACACCGACCACCCACTGGCCGTCCTCGCCAACTTTCCGTCAATTCCCAATGCTTTCCTCGTCATCGCACAATCACCCTGATCATTCTCAAGTATAAAAAAAATTTCGGGCCAACCTTTCGCCCGATCCACCCAACCCAAAATTTGTGGGGTCGGGTCGGGTGAAAGGCTTTTTTGGTGGGTGTTGGGTTAGGATTTTTGGGTCTTCAGGTTTAGGTTCATAGAGTGGGGTTTGACCCGACCCGACTTGTTTGCACACCCTGAATATTTAGTTTGGATTATTTTGGTTAATTTGTAGATTTCGGTCTAAATTAATATTTTTAAGAGTCAAACAAGTTTTTCATTTAAATTATATATATATTTTATATGTTTTAATTCTTATAACGTGGAATATAATATCTTTAAGTATAAAAAATATCACAATTCTTGTGATATAGATAATAGGCTTATAATTACAAAATCATCACTGTGTTTTAATTATAGCTAGGGATAAAGGTTACATTTATCCTCCCACTATTATCATATGAATACTTTAGCTTTTGTCTAACTATTTGGTTCAATTAAACCCCTTAGTTTCTAAAATAAATGAGCCCTTTAACTTTTTTTTTTTCTCTCTATTATACCCTTATTAAGAGTACATAAATAATCATATTTGTATTTATGTTTTTATTATATAGTTGTTATTATTTATTATTTTGATTTTTTTGAATATGAAAATCTTTAAATATTTAATTTTATTATGTATTACAAAATAGTAAATATTTATTTTATTTAAATTAATATAAATTAATCAAATATAATATTTTGTTTACACAAAATTTAATAATTAAACATAATATTTAAATGGAAAAACGAGATGAGAGTAGTATATATGGTTTTTTTTAATTTTAATATTAAGATATTTAAATGTTTTATTTTATTATTAAATATTATGTAAAATATTAATTAAAGAATGCCCGTCAGCTGTTATCTTACCGGTTAATTTTCTCATTTTTCCGACTCTCAACTTGATTTTCTCCTTTTTTATTAAGAAATTAATTTACATAGTATTTAATAATTTTAATAAAACATTTAAATATATTAATACTAAAACTTTTAAAAAATACATACCATATATTAATTCACATCTCATTTTCTTCATTATCTCTCGCCTCGTTTTCCCATTAAATGCTATATTTTGTTATTACATATTATTTAAATTATCTATTAATTTATATTAATCTAAATAAATTAAATATTTATTGTTAGTTAACTATATAATTTTATTAAATAAAGTAAAACTTAATATATATATTTTATTATTGAGTAATATATAATAAAATTAGACATTTAAACATTTTCATATTCAACAAATCAAAATAATTAAATAATAATAGAGAATATAATAAAAAAATAGATTATTTATATACTCTTAATAAATGTATAGTAGAGATTTTAAAAATTAAGGGGCTCAATAAAACCAATTTTAAAAGTTGAGAGGTTTAATTAAACGAAATAATCTGTTAGAAAGTATTCCTACCTAATTGTTGTTTTGATGTATCAAAAGAATGTATAAAAACCACCAATATAGAAGTATCTCTACATTAGCTTAGTCCACACCAACTTGTAAAGTCCTGTTAAGATATACATCGAGTTGTAATAGAACTGACAAAACTGATCTACCCAAACTGGGTGGAAATCCAAAACCCTAGTTTGGAGCAAAGTCTGAATCCAACACCTGTTTTAAGAGTGACTCAAGTTTGGATTCCCTAAGCATGGATCCAAAACACTAATCCTGCAGGATCCGTAGTTACTCGGGGACCTAAATATATAATCTATGTTTTCCAGGAACGACCACAAACCAATCTCAAGAGCAGAAGAGCATGTAGATATTAAATAGTAGGTGTTCTGCACACATAACTGAATAAAGAGATCTACTGTCATATCACTTAATGGTCGGAGGACCAACGGTCATCTTTAGTGACGACTCTAAATAAAGAGTGATAGGAAAGGGATGCGTTGAACAAGATGGAATTGCCTTTTATGAACGTATCTTTGGTCACCAATATGAAACATAATCTCCTAAGCATCAACCAACTTAGTAAAAATGGTTATGTTGTTTCCTTTGCCGAGTCAGAATGACAAATCCGAGATGTAGCTTCAAGAGAAGTTAAACTTAGAGACATAAGGAAAGGAGGATTATACATGGTAGACTGGCAGAGTGGTCAAACAAGCTCATGATTTGTGGCAACTAGCTCAAGTGAGACAAACTGGTTGTGGCACAAGAGGCTGAACCATCTAAATTTCAAGAATATCAATCATTTGGTCAAGCACGAGCTAGTAGCAGGTCTACCACGGGAAATCTTCAAGAAAGAAGACATCTGCAGAGCATGCCAACTGGGAAAGCAGACCAAAGTTTCACTAAAAAATTAGCCAGTCAGCGCAAGCACAAAGCGAATACAGGTGTTGCTGCACATGGACCTATTCGGACCAATTACTTCACTTACCATTGGAGGAAAAAGATACTCTCCTGTAGTCATAGATGACTATTCGAGATACATGTAGGTAAAGCTTCTTAAGACCAAGGATGAAGTAAAGCTCGTACTTCCCGAGCTGGGATCATGTCAGACAATGGAACTGAGTTCTGCAATGGGCCACTGATGGGTTTCTGTGCCGAAGTCGTGATCGGACACGAGAGATCATCCCCAAGGACTCCACAATAGAACGAGCTTGCAGGAAGAAGAAACAAGACTCTCAAGGAAGCCATGAGAACTACGTTAGCTGAAACTAATTTAGGTGAGTGCTATTGAGGAGAAGTTGTAATCACAACGTGCTATACTCATAATAGAAGCGGACTCAACAACCATTTACACAAGCCCCCTACGAAGCCTATAATGGTCGTAAGCCCTTTTTAGCTCATCTTCGTGCTTTTAGCTCACTATGTTATATTCACAACAATGGGAAGTCAAATGTGAATACTTTCTCCCCTAAAGCTGATGAGAGTGTTTTTCTTGGATATGGACACCCCTCTCACAAGGGTTATAGAGTACTCAACAAGATTATTGGACTTGTGGAAATAAAATGAAATATTAATTTTGATGAAGGTACTTTAGTGCGTAGGTCCATGAAAGAATTGGGTGAAAAGTTTCATGAAATCAATGATGTCGATGAATAATTGGGCTTCAAAAATTCTTGAACCAATTGCTCCGACTAGAACCACAAATAATGCTTCTTCACAACCAGTTTCCTCAGCTGATGTTAACCCTTGTTGAGGCCTTGGATTCTATTTCCCTAAATAACGACATAAATCAAGGGGGAATCCAACCTGGAATTTTCAATCTTGAAGATGAAGAGCCTGCAGAAAAAGTTCCAGACACAGAGGAAATGATAGATCATGAAGACCTAGCTGGCGAGTTAGGAATTGATGAAGCAGGAACTAGAGATCAACAAGTTGATGACGTCTTCATGCCAATTCTTAGAGAATCAGAAACTGAAGTTGCACAACCTACATAAGGACGAGATCTAGATCAAGAACCAGCTTCAGAGATTTAGACCATGTGAGAATACTTCCAACTTACAGGCGTGGGAGTCACTGCAACGTCTTGTCAAGAGCCGTATTTAAGCAATCAAAGTGGGTGAACTTCAGATAACCAAATGGTTGATACATGATAACTCCCTAAAGGAGTTATCATTTTAGTATTTTATAGGTGTCTTTTATGTTCTTTAGAGTGTTTCTAACCGTTTTAAGTTGTTATTATTTTGTACTTACCTTTGTTTGCATTCTATGTCTTGTATAGTTGTGTTTTGTTGTCTTTAGTTGTTTTGCAAGGAAAAGGAGTAAGATTAACTAGGTTTCAAGCCAAATGAGTGAAAGAGTAAATCTATTGACTGTTATGCTAGAGCATGGGAGTAGAATTACTGGGAGCTGAGAGACTGCACCGGGGGGACCACTTTGCTGTCACAAACGCAAAAGTGATTTTCAGAGTTGTTTCTAGCTTTACAAGTGTCACTCGAATTTTGGAGATAGCACACAAGGGCAAAACAGGCAGCAAACCTTTTTTTTTATAAAGTAGGGCAAAACAAAAGGGGATCTCAACCATTCTTCTAGAACAGACCACATTTTAGAGAGAGGAAACTTGGGGGCTGTGTAGAGATGGAGGAAGGAGAAGAGCAGCAGCAGCAGCAGCTGGGCATAGTGTTGCTGGTTTTCTTGCTTCTTTAGTTTTGTTTTTAGCCAATACAATGAATGATAGCTGGAACATGTTTGAGTTTTATTTTATTTTTATATAAGTATGAGCTAAGTTACTTTGCACTTGGGTTGTCGATTCTTGATTTGATCTTGAATATATGTTAATGGCTGTTTTTGCTTAAATCTGAGTTTGTTTATGATTTTGGAATGATTGTTCTCTTGAGCATGGAAGTGGATAGAGAAATGTCACCTATTAAGTCCGGAAGGATATGTAGGTTGAGGAAGTCACAAACAATTGTATTTCTTACATAGGCATATGAGGGGATACAACTTAATAAATAACCCAGATCTGAATTCTATTCATCTGATTGTCATGGGAAGCATAGGAATATGATGCATGATAGGAAGGTGTAGATCTAGTAGAGTGGAAACTTCCTAGGCACTTTGTGTGTGGTTTTAAGACTCAGAGTTCATGCGAGACCTATGCTCTAGCATATAGGACAATGAAAGATTAGAAATCTATAACTCAAGTGTGTTTCTCTTCCTTTGTTTGCACGTGTCATTGGTTATTTGTGATTAGTTTATGATCAGAAGGGTTGTTAATCTTGTTCATTTCAGTTTGATTTCCATTTCAGTTTATTGCACCTTTAATTTGAGTATGCATCACCAAACCTATTTTGCAAGCAATATTGTGTGCACGGCTTGATCATACACTCTCTAGGGTTCGATACCTGGTCTCCTAGACTATATTACTTGTTGATTGTGTATACTTGCGCATAGTTCTGTAGTTATCCTGCTGCAGCAACAACAACAATACATCATCTAGAAGCAATTGTGTTAGATGATGTTGTGAAACCGGTTTGCACGAGGTAGGGAAGTGCTCTACTTAGCTACTATATTTCACAATCGAAGCCAACAAAGATTGGAGAAGCAATACAATTGCTGGATTGGATCAATGCGATGCAAGAAAAGCTATCAGATTTCACTCGTAACAACATATGGTGCTCGGTAGATAGGCCTTACTCATCATCCAGTGATAGGAACCAAGTGAGTCTTCAAGAACAAGCAGGATAAAGCTGACAATATAGTCAAGAATAAGGCGAGACTTGTTGTTAAAGGATATGCACAATGTGAAAGCATTGATTACGACGAGACCTTTGCACCAGTTGCCATACTAGTAGCAATTAGGCTCTTTTTAGCATATGCAGAATATTAAAACGTCACAGTTTTTCAAATGAATGTGAAGAGCATCTTTCTCAATGGAGAACTCAAGAAGGAGGTGTATGTTGAACAACCTCCTGGTTTTGAACAAGGTACTAAGGTCTACAAACTGAGTAAAGCCTTATATGGGATAAAACAAGCCCCATGAGCATGGTATGAGACCTGATCTCAGCTCTTGCTGAAGAATTGATTCAGAAAAGGGAAGATCAACAAGACTTTCTTCCTTATGAAAGATGCTGACGACATACTCCTTGTTCATATCTATGTTCATGATATCATCTTCGGATCCAGGAACTCAACACTCTAAGAGAAGTTCACCCAGCTCATGCAAAATAACTTTTAGTTGAGCATGATGTGAAAGATGACTTACTTCCTAGGACTTGACTTACTTCCTAGGACTTCAAGTTCATCAGTCCTCAGAAGGGATCTTCATACACCAGATGAAGTACACAAAGGATCTCATCAACAAGTTTTGTCTAGATAAGACCAAAAACAATCAGAATTCGAATGAACACAAGTGTGAGGATCCCTCCAGATGAAGAAGGAGAACCTGTTGATCTTACCAGTTTTTGAGGCATCATAAGATCTTTACTCTATTTGATGGCCAACAAACCTGATATATCCTACGCGGTTGGAGTATGCGCAAGATTTCAAGCCAATCCAAAAAATTGCACATGGAGGCAGCCAAAAGGATCGTTAGATACTTGAAGTGTACTGAGTCACTAGGAGTCTAGTATCCCAGATATGATGAGGTCAATCTTATTGGATGTTCGGATTCAAACTTCGGAGGATGCCGAATTGATTAAAAAAGCACCAGTGGTACTTGTCAGTTTTAGGACATAAACTGATAAGCTGATTCAGCAAAAAGCAACGCTCAGTTTCAATTTCAACCACTGAAGCTGAATACGTAGATGTTGTTAGTTGATGTGCTAAAGTTTTATGTATCAAGCAACAACTAATGGATTATGATGTCATTTTTGGTTGGGTGCTAATATATTGTGATAACAACAGTGCAATGTGCATTATAAAGAATCCAGTTCATCACTCCAGAACAAATCATATCGACATTAAACATCACTTCATTCAGGATCATGTGAAGAAGAAGGATGTTTCCATGGAATATATCCGAACTGATAATCAACTCACAGATATATTCACAATGCCACTTCCTGAAGAAAGACTTAGAGAGTTGTGCATCAAACTCGATCTTTTGGAGTTTGACTTGATAACACATGAAGAGGAAAGAACCCAAGCTCTCATTCCTTATTTTCTAAATAAGCGGAATAAAACTGAGTCCAAGCTCTCAGTTTTGATATACTAAAAAATAATTAAACTGGATAAACCTATTAGTTTAATTTAGTTCACCATGTTTTTGCTGTGTTGGCAATCAGATCAAGAGTAGACCAGTTTGCCAAGTCAGCAAACTTCAAAAGAGTGGGAAATTCAAATCATCATGACTTCAGTCAACACGCAATATTAATTGCAACTTTTTAACACCTCAGAATACAGAGAAATAAGGAGCGGACACGTGGAAAAGTCTCTGCAACCGTCATCGTAGACTCTAAACGGAGATGAGCTCTTCTAAAGATTCAAGATGTTTAAACTTTGAGGGATCCAAACCGTCAAAGAAGATGAAATCATCCTCTATATAAAGAGATCTTTGGAAATCCTCAAAGGTATCATCAACTCTTACCTTTTCCAAATTTCTTTTAAGATCTTTATGAAATCTCGATGAGCAGTTCCCCTTTCCCACTCCAAATTTCTCCAACTCTCAAATGGCATCTCTCATCATTCAACCGGAGATCAACCAAAATGCCTATGAGCAAAGAGATATCGTTGTTGCTCAGTTGGAAGGGAGGATCATCATTCTCACGAAGACCCTGTCTGAGATGATCTTCCTACTGCTTGGCTCTCCGCTCGTAGTGAGGGTTTTTACCTTAGAGCCGAAAGGCAGAAGGACATCCGTGCCACTAGGCCATGACTTTTTCATCATAAGACATATGATGAATAGTCAGGTGGGTCTGAGGAGGATTCTCCTTTCTTCATAAGGAGTAGAGGACTCCCTGTATGCCTATTCTTACTCACTCATCTGCTTATCTATATTACGGGATGACAAGTAATAGTGCAACTCTCCTCCGACTACATTGAAGGAAAATGGTGGACGAGTTGAGGGGTGATGCAAGAGTCCAGGAGAGGTAAACAGAAGCAAGTTCGTTCCTCTGCACCAGTTTATATGCTTACTTCTTGTAGAGCCTATAGACTCTGTCTTAATGGGACCTAGCAAAAATATCTGGAAGCATTGGTTGTCTTCAAACAACTTATGCTACACTTATGTTAGGTGGCCCGGTAGAAAGAATGTGCAAGTGGTGAGACTTGCAGTTAGAGTAACATGGTAGTGCAAGTGGGGAGACTTGCTTATCATGACTTGCTGCTTAGTTTCCTGCATCCGCAGCAAGATGATGGGGCACTATAGTACGAGTGGTAAGACTTGTTTATAGTGACAACAATAGCTAAACACAAGTGATGAGACTTGTCCATCAAGCTGGAGCACCGCCATGAACTAGTGGTGAGACTAGTGGAGGCGAGGATGAGGCAAACTGACAGGCGAGGATGAGATTTTTCCTGAATCCCATCACCAGCTTCAAAGGAATAAACTGAAGCTATGCAGTCAACAAGGGACAAGAAGAAGATGAGATGAAGTCCCACAAGCAGAAGATGAAGTTTATTGCTTTTCATTGTAATTGTAATTTACTGCTTTCCAAAAAGTTGTAAACAATTCAATGACAAAATACAAATCTCTGCTTATTTCGACGACAATATCTCTTTGTCTCAAAATGTTTGCCTCATCTCAATACTTGCGCTACACTTTCAGGTATAATCAATTTTTGCCCTTGATTTTAATCGAGAAATATCTCTCCAATTAAGGGGAAGATTTTTAGGGCAGACTGTGAAAATTAAAGTGTTCATTTCTAAGTATTAGAATCTGATAGAATATTGTTTTGATGTGTTAAAAGAATGTATAGAAACTACCAAGATAGAAGTGTCTCTAGATTAGCTCAGTACACACAAACTTTTAAAGTCCTATTAGGATATGCATCGAGTTATTATAAAACCGAGAAAGCTGATCAAGATAAACTGGGTGGAAATCCAAAACCCCAGTTTGGTCTGTGTGAAGGAGAAGAGACCGTCTTCCAGTTTGAAGTTGATGACTAAAAGAAATTGATCAAAGGCACCAGCCTCGACCATCTCTAGATTACAAGTTCAGTTTCCATTCATACGAAGAGACAAAGAGAACAAGTCAGAGGAATCATAAAAATCAATGTTTAATAATGGAGATTCATTAAAGACTGATGAAGCACGAACTAGCTTAGATTCCGCAGACTGGCAGAGCCGTTCTGACAAAAAAGTAGAGTGTCGCATCTTGTGTCAGAAAAGGATGTAGCAGGTGTAAAACCTCAGAATAACGTCCAACTCCCATAAAAAATAGAGACGCATCAGATTGGACTATGCTCAAATGTCTCTAAACGGTTACAAATTTGAAATGCTTCCACTTCGTCTGTTTATAGACGTAGTACTCATAGTAATAATTAGAGAGAAACCTAAAAAAGCAAAGACCCTAAGCCCAAGTGAAAACTCAAAGCGTTTTCATCATCAAGGCTAACTCTCAGCCTACCGTGTGTCATCTTTTGAATACAAAACTAGCAATGTCTTAGCACGATTTATCTTATTGGTGTTTCTTTCTCTCCAAGAAAGAACACAACAACCACAACAGATCTCCAGCCGTGATTATTATAGATGTCTAGCCAACCTGTTCGACAGTTCGAGAGGAACTATAAAGCTCTCAATATTCGGAGGAGGAGGCTGCATGGTGTGCCTACACTCCAAGTCTGTGATGCCTAAGGAACTAGAGGCTTGGACGAGTGAGTTAGTAAACTGGTAGACACTGGCATCTAACAGCTAGCGATAGATCACGAGAACATTCTATCACGAATGCTTAGTGAATTCACATCTCAATTTGATAAAAGTTCGTTCAAACTCCTTTATTAGTAAGAAATATAAAATAATTAATTTTATAGAAATAATATTTTTATGATTTAAGAGTAAGACAAATAATCAATCTTTCTGTTAATAAGAAAAAACTGAATTTAAGCATGTATATAATATTAATTTTGGAATAATTTTTTTTTCAAAATAATAATAATATTTTAAATATATTCTAAATTCAGAAAGTTTGTTTAGGTTCGATTAGTGCTCGATTAAGTTAGTGAACTTAAAAGTATTTGATAAAAAATTTGATGTTCGACTCAATACTAAATAAATTAAATTCAAATACAACATTATTTGGCTTGGCTCGATTCAATTATATCACTATAAACTAAACCTTTAAGGACTCTTGTCAAGGATTTCCCAATAAACCAACCTTCTTGAGGATTTTCCTTTGAAGTGTGTACAAAAATTGCTGGATGTTGAGGAAAACAGCAAAAATGTATGAATTATACAATTTGACCAACAATCAATACAATATCAGCACTTTATTGAACTTGGACACTTACCCACGCCCCATCAAATGTATAAAGTCTAATACAAATGAAATGACGCATTAATTATTATTGTGAATCAAAATAATTCAGTCTAAAAAGCAATGTATTTAGACCAAGTAATCCGTAAAGCCTACCTTCGAGACCAAGATAAAGTCCGCCAAAACTGATTCTCGAAGGCCTACGAACGAAATTATAGACCCATTGTTGGGAATTTAGAATATAAATTCCTTTACCTTTTGTATTTTAAAGTGTCAAACATGTATAGAAACTATCCTAGGAAATGTCTCTACTCTCTAGATTAGCTTAGTTGTACAAACTTGTAAACTCCACTTAGGATGTTATCGAGTTGTAAAAGCTGATCAAGATAAACTGGGCTTGTGATCGAAGCCATCAGTTTGGTCATCGTGAAACAAAAACTCAAGCGACGAATTGGCGAACTGACGACCATTTCAGCTCGATGCAGACCACTCAGATAAACTGGCTGATTTCAACAGCTGAGACAATCACCAATTTATAAAGTAAAGTTTCTTCTCACGAGTAGAGACAAAGACACACCTGAGGAATCACAAGAACCAGAGTTAAGGAAAAGGAAATTCCTTAAAGTCCAAAGTTCAAACTGTAGGAATTTCGTTGTCGTGAATTGAATCAATTAATCCATATAAGCCCATATCGTTCATGGATATTGTAGACAATTACCGATTGATAATAAAGCCTAGCAAGATCCTATGAATTTAATGCAATGGTTCATAGGAATACATTTTTATTGCAGATCTCAGTTTTCCTTCGTGTTGAATCCAAATCCGATTCCACCACACGTATCAATTAAATCTGCGAAATGAGGAATTAATATTTTGCAATATTAATTAAAGATTTAATTGAAGAATAGAAAAGAAAATAAGAATTTGTTGTTCTCTAGCTTTGGACCTTCAGATTTGTATCCATTTGCATTCAATCTTGCTACTAGTGAGGATTCCACAAGTTTGTGCTGCACGAGACGGAGTCAAATTTCTTTTCCTCCCACTGCAGTAGGCACCGCCCTCTCTTACTCTCTCTCTCTCCTCTCTAGGTTTCAATTGTTGTGACTTATAAAATCTGAGGAGAGCATGAGCTATTTATAATACTAGGGTAAAACCCTAATGGGATCCTTTCAGCAATTAAATTGGGCCAGACCTGAGACCTATTGCAAATAATAAAGTTGACCTATTAATTAATTAATTCTATGTCCACAACTAGGACATAATTAATTAATTAATATTAATTCTTTTTCACCACAGAATTAATACTGACCTACCCCTTTATTACCACATTATGAGAATGAGCTGCATTAACTTGATAAATTCTTATATTTAATGTTACTGGACATTCATTAATTAATTGGAGCTTCTGACATGCTTCACACAATAAATTAACTTCTTATTTTCCTGAGCAGTATTGTTAGGAAAATATTCCTTGATTTATATTGTAAATCTCCCTTTTAGGATCAAATTATAAAAGTTTTGTTGAATCAAAACTTAATTAGTTTGGTCGATCATTGCTGAACTCTAGCATAGTCTAGCAACTCTTTTGTAATGTCCTGTTTAGGAAGCCTATCGAGTTGTAGTAGATTAGAAATGCTTGAGAAGATTGTTGAAGGATTCAGCAAATGGAAACGAAGAAAATCAGATTCCAAGCAACTTCGGAAATGCTAGAGTCGCCAGCAGACAAAGTGACTGCTAAGTGACTGCTAAGGAGATAGCAGACAAGTGCTAAGAAGAATGATTGCTTAAGTGCTAGCAATCATATGCTGAAAGAAGAGACTGCTAGGAGTATTTACTCAGTAGTCAGCAGTAAAGATCTAGCAGAATGCTAAAGGAGTTAGCATTCACTGTTTACTCAGGAGATCGCTAGAAGGTATAGAAATCAGGAAACAAGATATCAAGTGATAGCAGAATGCTGAAGGAGTTAGCATTCGCTAGTACTTAGCAGATTGCTAGAAGTGCTCAGCAATCAAAAGACTTAGTAGATTGCTAGAAAAGCTCAGCAATCAAAAGTCTTAGCAGAGTATTCCTAGCATTCTCCGATAGAATGCTAAGCAAGGAAATACTCAGCAAACACTTGCTAAGACGCCCGTTCTGACAGAAGGTACAACCAAAGGACGAATAGCCTTCCCGAAGTAGGTAAAAATGAACTGTACTCGCTGGAAAGGACGAAAAGGCAAGTAGCTCTTTTGGAAAAGGAGGACTGTTGTGTCTAACGGGTCTGGAGATTCAAAGTTTGAATCTCCAGATATAAAAGAGAAGTCCAAACAAGAGAAAAACCTCCTTCACGACTACGACTAACACTTGCTCATACGAGAGAAAGCTTTGCAAACGAACAAATGCAAAAAGTGAGTAGTCAGTTGAGAGCTCATTAAAGAGAGTAATTCAAAGCTCTCAACAACCGTAGTGTCCCCCTCATTGAATATCTAACACTACATTGAAGAGATTCCTTGACTTTTCTCAAGAATCTAACCATTGGGATAACTTCCATCCTAGGAAGCATCCAGCAGTCACATCCCTGAAAAGAGATTGACTCCCACGGGCTGTTGCCAAAACTAGGAAAGTTTGGAAGGAACTATAAAGCTTCCATTGCAGTAAAGACAAGTTTTACGAAGGTGCGCCCTTGACTTAGCCGTAGCTACAAACCGAGAAGATCCAAGTACCGAAGGATACTCTTGTAGTGGCTGGCTCGAAAGCTCACCACCTGCTACAGGAGATAGGCGAGTCCTTGTACTTGACCATATCTTTTTAGTGAAATTCTCAGTGTTTGACTTAGGAGTGGACATAGATCTTTAAGGATCGAACCACTATAAACTTTGTGATCTTACTGTTTTATTATTTCTACTATTTGATTAAAACCTAGCAAACTAAAGTTTCTAGAGTATATCTCTGAAACAATCTAACACCTACCTTGAGCTAAGTATTTGGAAAAGAAAACTAAGTACAAGAAAACTTTATTATTCCATTGCATTTGCTAAGTAGCTTTCGGCTACTTATCACGACTCTGATCAGGGACCAACAAGTGGTATCAGAGCGGGAGATCGTAAGACTTACTGCTTCTGAGTCGCTTTTGACCAGATCTACATTTTCCTTGAACTGTTTTTGTTGTTGTTTAGTTCAGGAACATAAATCTTGCCAAGATGAACCATACTCTTCCAAAGTATAATAAAGAGAAGTTCAACTCATGGCAGAAGATGGCCACTATCCAGCTCCAAAGCATACATCCAGAGATGGTGGACGTTCTTTCTAAAGGCATGACGCCTAATATTTTTGTAGGTCCAAATGCTGAGGGGCAACCTAGACCACCTTCGATGGTCGAGAAGACGTTCGATGAATGGACGGTCGAAGATAAGAAAAGAGCTCAGCTAGAATATCTAGCAAAGAAGCTTATACTTGACAATTTGCCTCCGTTGATGGCAGAAAAGGCTCTGGACTTTGATACACCTAAGGAGATATGGGACTATGTCTGCGCATCTTCCCAGGAGACCGAGCAGATGAAACGAAACAAACTCTAGGTAGATATTGATAAATATGAATATTTCTCTATGATTGCAGGTGAATCCATTCAAGCAATGGAAGAGAGATTCAATACAATCATTGGAGAACTCCGAAACTTGGAAAAGACGTACGACAATGGCGAAATGAATAACAAGATCATTTCCAAGCTCTTTCCAAGAAGTGATTGGTTTGTGAAGATGACAAGCTTGAGCGAAAAGGACCACAGCAAAATGTCTACATCTGAGGTATTGCTCAACTTAAAGCTCATGAATTTATAATACAGCAATCGAAGAAGAACAAAGGCGCTGCTGTGCAAAATTCATCATCAAATGTTATACCCCTGGAGGATCTAGCGTTCTTTGTGAAGAAAGATGCTGGAAAGTGGAAGCCGAGAAAGCCCTTCCACAGTGAAAGATCTGCACCAGCTTCCCCAGCGAAGGAGGTTACTTCAACCTCAGGCTCACAGAATGTAGATCTAAAGATTAGTGAGCTCGAAGAGCAGATGAAAAAGCTTCAGAAGCTCATGCTGGAAGCCAAAGCAGAGTAGGAAGCCAAGGAGACCAAGCTCACATCATTCTCCAGATCAGTAGAAAGAAAGCCTAGGATGTGCTTCGAGTACAATTTGCCAGATCATCTAAAGCACGAGTGTCCAAAGGTGAGCAAGGAGGAAAGAGAGCACCTCAAGGAAAGGTTCGAGAGAAGAGCTGTCAAAGCAGTCACTAGAGCGCTGCTGACCAGGACAGAGGTGCCCGATATCCCCGACAATGATGAGGAGTACTATTCATCAGAAGAGGATGATGAGGAGGCCATGCTGGTCTTGAAGGCAGATATCATTGATGATTAGGATGATGATGCGGAGCACAATGCTGAGTTTGCTCTAGCAGTCGATACCTAGGAGGTACATTCTATTAGCATTCCTAGTTCAGCAATCATGCATGAATCGGAGGATTTTTTTTAGACTCCGAGGATGATTATCTCACAAAGCTTTCAATAGAATTTTAAAAAATGTATGAGATAAAAAATGCTATTGTGGGAGAGAATACCTCACTAAAACTCAAAGTTACATCTTTGACCGAGGAAGTCGAAAGACTATGGTCCGAAAGTGAGGAGTTTTTGAATCTCAAAGCAGATTATTCTAAGCTTACTGAAAATTTTCAAATTATTGAAAAAGAGAATTTAGTCTTGAAGAGTAAACTTAAGGAGGATTGTATTTATGCTTACATATCCAGCAAGGCAGTTTTAAGTGCCATTGTGAGCCAACAAAGAAAACATTATGATAAATCAGTATTGGGTCTTGGTTGTGTTGAAGCAAAATCCTCTAAGTAAGCCTTGAGTAAAAATGCTGAATTTTCTAAGCAGAAAAAGATTTTATTCGTTTCTGCTGGAAAAGTCAATGCTGACAAGGGTAAAGGAAAGGGAATTGCTGAGTCGTCAACTGCTACAGATTGGCGTAGCAAGCATACATCTCCTGGATCTTAGCAGAATGCCCAGAGAATGCCTGCTAGGCATGCTTCTGCTAGATCTCAGCAGAGTACCCAGAGGATGCCTGCTAAGCATGCATCTGCTGGATTTCAGCAGAGTACCCAGAGGATGTCTGCTAGGCCACACTCAGCAGTGCTAAGAAGGAATGCTGCTCATTGTGCATTCAATGCTAGGATAACATATCATAAAGGCAAGCAAGTAGCATACCATGTTGTAAGACCATAGTACCCTAAGTACACACCGCATAGGAGTAACACCTATGTGAGGCGTGAGCCCAACCATTTATCTTTCAAAAGGACTATGAAGGCTAAGCACACTACTCCACCTCGTTCTAATTATGCAAAGTTTGCTTATCCAATGAAGGTCGAGAAGGTTGCTAAGGGTGATATCAAGAAGAAAATCTTGCCGATCACCAAGATGCGGGTTCCAAAAGGGACCATGATCCACGCTAATCATGCAGGACCCGATGCTAAGCGGGTACCTAAACAAAATTGCTAATTTTTGCAGGAACAGGATCCAAGAGCAAAGACATCAGGAATGTCCAATGAATGGATCCTAGATAGTGGCTGCACAGGCCACATGACGGGGCGAGAAGAGTTATTCTCAGAACTACAAAGATTTTATGGCCCCACAGTCATGTTTGGCGACAACAGCAAAGGTTGAGTGATTGGATGAGGATGCATTGAGCAAGATGGCATGAGAATCATCAATGTTGCTCTCGTCTACAACCTCAAACACAACCTACCGAGCATAAGCCAACTATGCGAGAATGGGTACAATGAGTATTTCATTAATACTGGTTGTGAGATTGTTGATAGTGCTACAGGTGATGTAAAGCTCAGAGGCATCCGAAACGGTGGCCTATATACTGTTGATTGGCAAAGCGGCCAACAACATTCATGCTTCGTAGCATTCAACAAAGAAGAGACAAATTGACTATAGCATAAGAGGTTAACCCATCTGAACTTCAAAACTATTGACCACCTAGCAAAGCACAATCTTGTTTTAGGATTGCCTGAGACGACCTTCAGAAAGGAAGGTGTGTGCAAAGCTTGCCAGCAAGGGAAGTAGACCAAGGCATCCTTCAAGACAAACCCGGAGAAGGCCACATCTGAAAGAATCCTAGAGCTTTTGCACATGGATTTATTTGGCCCAGTCACTCCAACCACCGTAAGTAAAAAGGTTTGTACACTTGTGGTTGTTGATGACTTTTCCAAGTACACATGGGTCAGATTGCTAAGGACCAAGGATGAAGTAAAGCTCATCCTACCAGAGCTGATCCTCAAGGAGCATAATAGCAAAGAGGTCACCGTTAAAAGATTTAGATCAGACAATGGGACTGAATTTTGTAATGGCATTCTTATGGATTTTTACGCCGAAGCTAGAATCGGGCATGAGAAATCTGCTGCTAGGACCCCCAGCAGAATGGTCTAGCAGAGAAAAGGAACAGGACCTTGAAAGAAGCCGTGCGGTCGATGCTAGCCGACTCTGGTCTGAGTGGAAAGTATTGGGGCGACGCAGTCATGAATGCATGCTACACTCAGAATAGGAGTGCAATCAATGGAAGATTCAATAAGACTCCTTATGAAGTGTACAACGGTCGTAAGCCTTCTCTGACTCATCTTCGTGCTTTTGGTTCAACATGTTATATTAATAACAATAAGAAGTCGAAGCTTAACACTTTTTTGCCTAAGTCTAATGAAGGTGTGTTCCTTGGATATGGACATCCTACTCACAAAGTCTATAGAGCTTTAAACAAGACGACTCAAGTTGTGGAAATAACATGCAATGTTTTTTTTGATGAGTCTACTCTAGTGCGCAGGATTATCAGAGAGAAAAAGGATGAAAATCATGAGGATAATGATGTCCATGGTCAATCTATCGCGAATTATTTCGAAAATATGAGGATTGATCCGACTAAGTCGATGAATGATTGCAATCCAACTCAGGCGCATTCAGCAGGTGACCAAACTGCTGAACCGGCCAATGATGCTAATGATCATGCTGAGGCCACCACCCAAATTTATCTTAATGATAATTTGGAGATTCTGGGATTGCTTGAAGTCGAAGATGAAGAAATTCTAGATCAAGGACGAGTTGCTGAAGTTCACGCGCAATCATGTCTGGGATCTTGTGGACAGACCCGAGCATCAAAGTGTTACTGGAACAAAGTGGGTTTTCAAGAACAAGAAGGATGAATCTAGAACAGTCTTCTGAAACAAAGTGCGTCTAGTAGCCAAAGGATACAGGCAATGCGAAGGAATAGATTATGATGAGATGTTTGCTCCTGCAGCTCGACTGGTAACAATAAGATTATTTCTCGCATATGCTGCCCACAATGAGTTTTCAGTCCTGCAGATGGACGTGAAAAGTGCCTTTCTTAATGGTGAGCTCAAAGAAGAAGTGTATGTTGAGCAACCACCGGGCTTCGAACAAGGAAACCAAGTATATAGGCTCAGGAAAGCCTTATATGGTTTGAAACAAGCACCGAGGGCGTGCTATGGAACATTATCTAAGTTCCTGCTGGATAATGGATTTAAGAAAGGGAAGATCGATCAAACTCTCTCTCTTTCGCAACAAGGATGAGGGAAGCATTTTACTTGTGCATATATATGTTGATGACATTATCTTTGGCTCTAAGAATCCAGTGCTATGTGAGAAGTTCTCAGAGCTAATGCAAAGTAATTTCCGCATGAGCATGATGGGGAAGATGTCTTATTTTCTAGGAATTCAAGTTCAGCAATCGAGTGAAGGGATCTTTATACATCAGAGGAAGTATACGAGAGATCTGATTGCTAAGTACTCCCCAGAGAAGACAAAGAGCCTAAGTGTTCCCAAAATCACAAGCTGCCAGATTTTTCCTGATGAAGGAGGAGAACCTGTGAATCCTACTCTTTACAGAGGTATTATCAGATCCTTGCTTTATCTCACTGCTAGTAGACCAGATCAGATATTTCTTAAGCCGTAGGAGTATGCACGAGATATCAAGCAAATCCTAAGAAGTCGCATTTGGATGTTGCTAAGAGGATTATTCGATACCTCAAGTGCACCGAAGGTCTAGGAATTTGGTTTCCAAGGTTTGATGGGCTAGCACTCAGTGGTTATTCAAACTCAGACTTTGGAGGGTGCAAGATTGATCGGAAGAGCACGAGTGGCACCTGCCAATTCCTTGGACATAAGCTAATAAGTTGGTTTAGCAAGAACCAGCACTCTGTGGCGACGTCTACAGCCGAAGCAGAATATGTAGCAGCCACAAGTTGTTGTGCGCAAGTGTTGTGGATTCAACAACAATTACAAGATTATGATATTGCTCCAGAATGCGTGCCGATCTACTGCGACAACAATAGTGCTAGGTGCATTACTAAGAATCCTGTTCATCATTCCAGGACGAAACATATTGACATCCGACATCATTTTATCAGAGATCACCAAGAGAAGAAAGATATCGATGTTCAATAAATATGCACCAAAGATCAGCTTGCTGATATCTTCACCAAGCCGTTTGCTGAGGCCAGATTTAAGGAGTTATGTCTAAAGTTAGGCCTCATGGTGTTAGAAAAGGATGGAGATGAATGAGTTCCAGCTCTCATTATTTCTAATTTTCTGGATTTCTTGGATTTTCGGAGAAAAAGGAGATAAACGTATCCAAGCTTACGTTTTTTGAACTGCTGAATTTTTGTTGCTAAGATATTGCTGCTAAGCAATTCGATGCTGAATCCTAGCTCTCAGCAGATCCTAAGTGGTTTTCTTGCAACAAGTGGTTTGGTATAGAGGAATGCTGAGACCAAGCTCTCAGCAGTTCCTAAGGAGTATAATATTATAACAAGTGGATCAGACGCTTGCTAGCGCGTGAATGTTGAGTCCAAGCTCTCATCATTTCGTCAGAATGCTATGCTACTATACTCAATGAGTGGCGTCAGCGATCAATATTTGGATGGTAGAATATATGGTTTCTAGGATTTGAGTGCTGAGTCCAAGCTCTCAGCAGATTGTTTGCTTGCTAACGATTCCGATGCTAGCAGATTGCTGAGTCCAAGCTCTCAGCAATCTCAAAAAGTCAAAGCGCGAATTTTTTGAATTTCAAATCCACTAAGTGTATGTGGCACGACACATTTAATGCGTGCAACTGGCTGCGACAAACCAGGAGTCAACACGTCAAAAGTACTCGAGCATTTTAGGGCGTGGTTCACCATACGAAGAGTCTTGAGTCTCCTGAACCGTCGATTAAATCTTAAGCGGTCTAACCCCAACCGTCAGATTCAGCACTCAGAAGGTATTTAAATCATACTTCATCAAAGTTGCAAACCTTCTGAAATTTGCATCTCTAAATCCCTAGTTTTCTAAGCTTCCAAACTCTCTCAAAATTCCTTTGAATCTTTCACATTCTCAAACATGTCTACAAATCCTGAGTCTTCTTCTTCTACCCCAAAGCCCACTCACCCGGAAAACCCTCCCAAGTTAATCTTACGTCCCATTGATGGCACGCCTCTACATGAAAGGCATGCACCGGGTTTTACGATGATTGTGAAGAAAGAGGATATTGATGATTCAATTTCATAAGCTCGCTTAGTTACTCTTGCCTGCAAGAAGGAGCAGTCGGGGCTCTCTAATTCTCAGAAGAGAGCAGCCCAGATTATGAAGGACAGGATATTGTACACACCTCTTGCTGCCGTACAATTTCCAGATTAGGTTATGAATACCTTGGCCAAGGAGGAGGTAGTTCAATATCTGTCAGCTGAACCATTGAGGTTTCACCCTCATATGGTTTAGGAGTTTTATGCTAGGGCAGTGATAGCCGATGATCACAAGTCGTTTACGACCTCTGTTTTCAGGACATTGATTACTGTCACTGCTGAGGTCCTTGCCAAGACGTTCGGCCTTCGCAACTCAAGCGAACACGTCGCCACCTACAAAGTTGTCAATACGGATGAAATGAAGGCCAGATGGGCAAAATGGAAGAGACCCGAGGTGATAGAGGACGCCAAGCATCCATGGAAGGTTGCTACCCCTACAAATCAGTTCACGGAGGATTTCCGACTCCTTGCTGATTTGGTCATTAAGATATTTCAATGCAACGCGGGGTCGTATTTAGAACTATATGCGAAGAAGTATGCTGTGTTGATGGCATTAGTAGATGGAGTCCAAGGGAATTGAGCACAATTCTTTTTCGAGCGGTGGTTGGACCACGCGAAGAAGAATGTGAAGATCAAGCAGGAAGGGATATTCACATCCAATGTGAATTTTGGGTTGAAGATATGTAAGCTTATTGAAACCATCTTTCAAAAGGACGAGCTCGACAGGGGTGAGGCGTTGTTCCCCACAGACTTCATCCCTCTGATGAAGAAAGTGTTGACCCCTGCTGATATGTCCCGCCCAATCATACTGAAGGGGAAGTCAAATGTTAACCCCAACATTCCTACTTCTCCAGATGACGTGCATCCATCAGAGTTGGCAGTCCAACAGTTGGAGCATGCAATCCCCATGACTGCTGAGGAGATTGTGTTGGGATTATATACTGAAAGCATATATGATTAAGTGTTTTGTACACTGGTCTTCATATATGTTGCTGCAACAATGCTCGCTATCTGATTAAACAAACATACAACGAACCATAATATCCTATTATCTCGCCTATAGGGATGATCATATGGTGTGTAGGAGATCACAGAGGATCATATGAATCGTTTGTGTAGGATCTGAGTCTACAATAGGCGACATGAATCGCCATTTATTAAAACTCCGGATTCGATTTATGGATATCAAAATAAATATCATGACAAACAGTAAATGCCCTATGCATGCTCCTATTTAATTTAATTCCTAGATTCAAAGGGATACCTTAAACTCCAATGACTGATCTACAGAACTAGATCGATGACGGCAATGAAGATGGTGCAGATCTGAATCTGGAATCGATCAAAACGATGGTGTTCCTACAGATCTGATCTTCTGATCTGTTCCCTTGCTCGATCCGGAAATCTGGTGAGGATATGCTACCGGATCTAGCCGCCCACTCTCTCACAATCTCTCTAGGGTTTTGATTTGAAAATCAAACTTAAACTTATGTGGGCTAGTGAGAGATCATCTATTTATATAGATGTAAGAATGGGCAATTAGGGTTTAATAAACCCTAATGGGCTCTGAGCAGTGTTGGGCCAGACCAGGGATCAAATGCAAATAATAAAGTGGGCCTCCTATTAATTAATTCCATGTTCAACCCAGAACATAATTAATTAATAAACATTAATTCATGCCACCAGAGAATTAATGCTGACCTACCCCTTTATTACCACGTTATTAGGAACGGGTTGCATTGACTTGGTTAATCCCCATATTTAAGGTTTCAGACATTCATTAATTAATTCAGCGTATGACAATTAGCTGTAATTAATTAATCTCTTATTATTCCTGAGTAGTACCACTCAACCCTTATCGCTTATGCTTGAATCAATGATTCAGCCTGCAGGACTTAGCATAACGAACCTCGTGAGCTTCCCAGGGAATGTCACCATCCTGAAACGGATATGGTTATCTAAATCCAGCCTGAGGAAACCCCACACAAACTGCCATCACCCAAGATGCAGATATACGAGTACATGTAAGACTCTCCACCATAGCAAGTCAAAGTGACAGTCAGCCCATGTGTGCCCCTCAGCTTTCAATAGACTTTAGATCCGACCAAGTTACCGAGATCTTTACTCATTCATATGTCAGATAGAATGGTTCATCTCACTGTTGATCCTATCAATACATTGAGATGTACCGGTCACACAAAGCAGTCAAGATAAACCACTTATGGACTTGTGTGCCGCAGCCTAAACCGACAGCCAAACCAGAAACTGTCTCAGCTGTGATAACTGTTTATATCTCGCTAGGTCGAACGATCTATACGATCTTCTGTGATCTCTTACACACCGTATGATCTCCCTATCGACGAGATAACTGGATGTGTTTGTTCGCATCGTATGATTGTTAATTCAGACAGGAGTTGTTTATTGCAAGTCATTAATGATTACCAGTATATCAAACATAACGTTTCCAAATATACCAATCATAATGCTTTTATGTATACAATTCCAACAATCTCCCACTTATACTCAAAGCATTATACCATTACTTTCCAGAGTATAACATGTGTCTATTCTAATCTAGCTATTACATTTGGTCACCAGGTGGCCGGCATCTACCTCAGTCCTAGGCTACGAACGTGACCCTCGTATGCCTTCTGCAGTAAGCCCTTTGTAAATGGATCTGCTAGATTATCCTTCGTGTCAATCTTCTCTATTAGCACATCGCCCCTCGCTACAATTTCTCGTATGATGTGGTACTTTCTCTCTATGTGCTTTGAAGCCTTGTGAGTTCTTGGTTCCTTAGAGTTTGCTACTGCACCAGCATTATCACAATATATCGTGATAGTCTTGGGCAAACTCAGAACAATATCTAACTCTTGGAGGTAGTTCCGGAGCCATACTGCTTCTTTAGAAGCCTCTGAAGCTGCCACATACTCAGCTTCCATGGTGGAGTCCGCGATACATTTCTGTTTCGCACTCCTCCATGATACAGCTCCACCTCCAAAGGTGAACACATAGCCCGAGGTCGATCTCTTCTCATCCTGATCCGCCTGGAAATCCGAATCCGTATAACCCACAGGCCACAAATTCTCGGACTGATAAACAAGACAATAGTCTCGAGTTCTTTTCAGATACTTGAGAATAAGTTTGACAGCAGTCCAGTGCGCCTGTCCAGGGTTAGACTGATATCTGGCCACCATGCCCACGGCATAACAGATATCAGGCCTCGTACATAGCATTGCATACATGAGACTTCCAACTGCCGAAGCATATTGTACATTAGCCATCTCATTCTTCTCCTCTTCTGTTGCAGGGCACTGTGCCTTAGACAGAGGAACACCGTGTCTGAAAGGTAGCAACCCTTTCTTGGCGTTTTGCATGCTAAAACGAGCAATTACAGTATCAATATAAGCGGCCTGAGACAAGCTTAACATCCTCTTCTTGCGATCACGCAAGACTTTAATCCCAAGGATGTATCCAGCGTCTCCTAGGTCCTTCATTTGAAACTGTTCGGATAACCATCTCTTTATGTCTGATAACACCTTCACATCGTTGCCGAATAGAAGAATGTCATCTACATAAAGTGCAAGGAATACCACGCTTCCACTGACATTTAATCGGTACACACAACTTTCAGTTTTGCACTGTGAAAATCCATAGGATTTAATCACATCATCGAAACGTTTGTTCCATGACCGTGAAGCTTGTTTAAGTCCATACAAGGACTTCTTTAGCTTCCAGACAAGATGCTCTTCACCATCCTTCACATAACCCTCTGGCTGCTGCATGTAGATGTCACGACCTTCCTCAAGGTACCCGTTTAAAAACGCAGTTTTGACATCCATCTGCCAGATCTCTAGGTTCATATGTGCTGCTATGGATAGAAGAATTCGAATGGATTTGAGCATGGCTACCGGTAAGAAGGTCTCATCATAGTCAATGCCCTCCTTTTGACTATAACCCTTCGCCACCAACCTGGCTTTAAAAGCCGTTATTTCTCCTTTCGAACCTTTCTTCCGTTTGTATACCCATTTGCAACCTATGGCCCGAAAGCCATCTGGTAGCGCAGACTTCTGGTATACATCCATAGAGGTAATTGATTCAATTTCTGAATCCATGGCTTTATGCCATTTTTCAGCATCTTTGTCATTTACTGCTTCATCGTATGTCCATGGGTCGGTATCATCTAGTCCGTCTTCCGGGATCAAGTCCGAAGACTCTCCCACGAACATATACCGCTCGGGTTGGTGAGGTACCCTCCCACTACGACGGAGCACTGGTACTGCGTCAGCAGTTGGTGCAGTTACTTGTGGATCAAATCCTTGCACTGGCGACCGTGCAATTGGTTCCATACCTTCGAGAGGTACACTCAATCTGCCACGGGGTTTTCCCAATGAAAGCGCATCATCATCTCCAATTTCTTGGAGAATGATATCACTTTTGGATTTGTGGTTTTTCACAAACTCGTCCTCTAAGAATCTTGCGTTGGTGCTAACAACGATCTTCTGATCCTCAGGACAGTAGAAATAACCACCCTTCGTTTGTCTGGGGTATCCCACAAACAGCATTAGCTTGGACCTACCTTCTAACTTATCAGGTTCCTTCGACAAAACATATGCCGGACAACCCCACACTCTTATCTTTGACACACTGGGCTTTCGCCCATGCCAAAGTTCCGAGGGTGTTTTAGGAACTGACTTAGAAGGTACCAGTTTCAGCAGGTACGCCGCTGTTAGTAATGCGTGGCCCCAATACGAAACAGGCAAGTTCGCATAACTCATCATAGATCTAACCATTTCAAGAAGAGTCCTATTTCTTCTTTCCGCCACACCATTTTGCTGAGGAGTGCCTGGTGCGGTCCATTGGGATGTAATCCCATGCTCTGATAAAAACTGCAAGAACTCATCACTGAGGTACTCACAACCACGATCAGATCGTAATGACTTAATGGTCTTGTTTAACTTCTTCTCTACTTCCGCCTTGAATTCCTTGAATTTCTCAAAGCATTCAGACTTATAGTGAAGTAAGTAAACATACCCGTATCTCGAGTAATCGTCAATAAAAGTGACGAAATACTTAAATCCTCCACGAGCTTGCGTGGACATAGGTCCACATAAATCAGAGTGGATCAATTCCAACACATCACTTGCTCGAGACTGACTTGCCTTGAAAGGCCTGGTCGTCATCTTTCCCTCTATACAGGATTCACAAACTCGATGTGGAACTACCTGGATTGAATCCAACGTTCCATCATCCACGAGTCTCTTGATCCTCTTTAGATTGATGTGACCTAGTCTCAGATGCCATAGATATGTAAGATCCTCATCAGAAGATGAAAACTTTCTCTTCTTATGATTAAATGAGTTATATGCAGCATTCACGGAAGATTTATGCAAACAAGTTATGATATAAAGAGAGTCTTTCTGTATCCCACGACAGATAACACCATTATTGCCATTGATAGTAACATGACTATCAAAAATAACTGAAAATCCATCATTTATTAAACTGGAAACAGAAATAAGGTTCCGCCGAAAATCCGGCACAAACAAAACATCTCTTAAAATCAAAACATTGTCTTGAAAGCATAATGTAACATCTCCAACTGCTACTGTAGACACACGAGCAGCATTACCCATGGAGATCGTCACCTCGTCATCATTCAGCTGCTTTGTCGGCCTGAATCCCTGCAATGTGTAACAAACATGATCAGTGGCTCCAGTATCCACTACCCATGAATGGGTAGAAACAGATGCCAAACATGTTTCCGTTACAAATGCTAATGACGTACCTTGTCCAACCCGCTTGGTCAGACAATCCTTCTTCCATTGACCAGTTTTGCCACAACGGAAACACTTGCCCTTCTTCCCCGGTGTCACAGTCTTCTTTTTCCCAGAACTTTTGCTTCCAAAAGCTGTCTTCTTGAATTTCTTTCCAATCACCCCTTTAGCACCTTTCGATGAAGCAGGACGATTACCGGAAGAAACCAAGACTGCCTTTTCAGGTTGCATGACTGATTCAGCCGCCATGAGGTCACTGAGTAACTCATTGAGAGTGTACTCCTTTTTACTCATGACAACATTCAGCCTAAAGTTCTCAAAAGACTTCGGAAGTGAGTTGAGTATGATATCGACCTGGGCTTCCCCGTCAATACCTCCTCCATGCAACGTCAGTTCATCCATGAGATGAGTAATGGAAACAACGTGCTCCCTCACTGAGCTACCATCAGTCATTTTACAACTCACGATTTCCCTCATGAGTTTAAATCTGACAGCTCTATCCGATTCCCCATAAGTAACTGTGAGACTATCCATAATCTCACCTGCTTTGTCATAGTGCTGATGTTGTTGCTGGAGCACCTTAGACATGGTGGTCATCATGTAGCACTTGACTACATTATTAGACTTGACCCACTTGTCATAAAGGTTCCGCTCCACATCAGTTGACTCAGCAGTAGGGACAGCTGGACACGGAGTGTTAAGAACATATTTATGTTCCTCTGCAACTAGGATATAATCCAAGTTGCGCTTCCAATCCAGGAAATTCGGACCAATTAATTGATTTTGTGCCAAGATATTTATGACATTATTCATAGACATATCTAAAAACAATAATTGATTAAAGTAAGTACATACATGCAGAACATTGAAACAAATATGCATTGTAACCTTTTGATAAACCAATACAATTGTTTCCCCCAATTGCCTAGGTGCATCTACTGCAAGCTCCTTTCGAAGACGTTTACAGCAGACCACCTAACCAGACTGCTCTTTGAAGTTCCAGTCTTTAATTTCAATCCATGCCAGGTATTCGCCGGCAAATGAAATTAATAATCGGAGATAAAACTAAGACCATGTTCAACCTATCTGAGCAGGGACATCATTCATGAGTTAGTACTCAGGCAACATCTAAGCATTTGACCACAATTCTAACTCCGGAAGTTAAAAGGACGATTTGTCATACGTACTAGACCCATGACGCATGCCTCTTACAACCTTTGTTATCTCATTTAAAACAATCCTAGAGAACTTATGAACAAATAAAGTAAGCAGGCTACGGTCGTGTAGACGTCTACTCACCTCACTGTCCACCTCTCACATTTTTAATGTTTTATTTAGAAATCTCATCTATTAGAACTTATGAACAAATAAAGCAAGCAGGCTACGGTCGTGTAGATGTCTACTCACTTCACTGCCCACTTCTAATAAGAGACCGCATTGTGGAGGTCTTGTCGATTTTAATTAAAAAATCTTGCTTAGTCTTTTTCTTTCAAAAGGTTCTTATGCGCACAGATTATTTTATGATCCATAAATTATGTCACATCTAAAATTCCATCATATTTCCCCACATGATTCCGGAATTTATAGACATAATTTAATACATAAAATAAATCACATAAAGCATGCTTTGAACAGTAAATAATAAAGCAATAACATGCTTCCCTATTATCTACAACATGCTTTAAAAATAAATAATAAAAGCAATAGCATGCTTTCCAATTATTTACTAGTGCGCACATAATAAATCACATCATACGAGAAATTAATTAAATAAACAAATAAAATTTCTCGTGGCCCCTTGATGCAATTACATGGGAAATAAAATTAAACCTATCTATTACAAGGCTTTAATTTAATACAAATCTTCAAACTTGGGCTCCCACTCTTTAATTTGAAATCTGCAATCTTTGGGCTGGAATAAAATACAGCAGTTTGGGCCAGAAATAAGGGTTCCAAGCCCATTAGGTTGTAAAACCCTAATTTCAGCAGAAACCCTAATTTTTCAGCAGTTCGGGCCGCCTCCGGGCCGCCGGGCCCGAGCAGCCCAAACCCTAGCCCGCACCACACCCTAGCAGCAAACCCTAGCCTAGCTAGGGTTTGTGCCGCCGCCGCAGCCTCAGACCAGTCGCCGCCGCCGACTCAGTCCAGCCGCCGCCGCCATCTCGTTCAGCCTGAAACCGCCGACCGCCACCCTCGCTGCAAAGAACACTCGCCCGACGCGAATAGCCGCGCCACCGCCGACCCATGACACCGGCCGGCGTGCGTGCGCGAGTGGCTGCAAGAGCCGCATCCGATGGCGCTGCAGAGAACCGCCGCGCGCCTCCTGCGCGCGGCCACTGCCTGGCAGACCGATGGGCGCCGCGTCGTCTTCCACCACGTGCACGCCTGCGCACGGCCTCGCTCGCCCACAGGGACCTGCACCGGCCGGAGCCGGCGCCACTGCACGCGAAGAGGAGGAAGGATCGCGACCTGGCAGGAGGGCCGACCCACGCGACTGCTGCCGCAGAGATCCACCGCGCGACGCCTGCGCGCGGCCACTGCTCGCCGGCCAGCAGGCGCCGCCGCCGGCCACCGCCTCGTGCGGCTGTGCTGTCGTTTCTGTCGCCGGAACAAAACTGTAACTCCTTGTCGCTGTTCTTGTTCTCTCTTTGTCTCCGGTTTACACATTGAATAATAAAAAAAAAATACAAATAGATCTAGTCTATTACATATTTTTCCTATCAATCTAATTGCGGATTTTCTCGCGATTTAAAACCAAAAACATAAAAGGGGCCACGAGAACAAAAACCATCCACGACAATTTTAATTCATCCACGATAAATTAAAAAAAACATGCATAAACTGTTTGTTAAATTTATTTTCCGACAGAGCCATAAAATACGAACCTGGCTCTGATACCAATTGTAGGATCTGAGTCTACAATAGGCGACATGAATCGCCATTTATTAAAACTCCGGATTCGATTTATGGATATCAAAATAAATATCATGACAAACAGTAAATGCCCTATGCATGCTCCTATTTAATTTAATTCGTAGATTCAAAGGGATACCTTAAACTCCAATGACTGATCTATAGATCTAGATCGATGACAGCAATGAAGATGGTGCAGATCTGGATCTGGAATCGATGAAAACGATGGTGTTCCTACAGATCTGATCTTCTGATCTGTTCCCTTGCTCGATCCGAAAATCTGGTGAGGATACGCTACCGGATCTAGCCGCCCACTCTCTCACAATCTCTCTAGGGTTTTGATTTGAAAATCAAACTTAAACTTATGTGGGCTAGTGAGAGATCATCTATTTATATAGATGTGAGAATGGGCTATTAGGGTTTAATAAACCCTAATGGGCTCTGAGCAGTGTTGGGCCAGACCAGGGATCAAATGCAAATAATAAAGTGGGCCTCCTATTAATTAATTCCATGTTCAACCCAGAACATAATTAATTAATAAACATTAATTCATGCCACCAGAGAATTAATGCTGACCTACCCCTTTATTACCACGTTATTAGGAACGGGTTGCATTGACTTGGTTAATCCCCATATTTAAGGTTTCAGACATTCATTAATTAATTCAGCGTATGACAATTAGCTGTAATTAATTAATCTCTTATTATTCCTGAGTAGTACCACTCAACCCTTATCGCTTATGCTTGAATCAATGATTCAGCCTGCAGGACTTAGCATAACGAACCTCGTGAGCTTCTCAGGGAATGTCACCATCCTGAAACGGATATGGTTATCTAAATCCAGCCTGAGGAAACCCCACACAAACTGCCATCACCCAAGATGCAGATATACGAGTACATGTAAGACTCTCCACCATAGCAAGTCAAAGTGACAGTCAGCCCATGTGTGCCCCTCAGCTTTCAATAGACTTTAGATCCGACCAAGTTACCGAGATCTTTACTCATTCATATGTCAGATAGAATGGTTCATCTCACTGTTGATCCTATCAATACATTGAGATGTACCGGTCACACAAAGCAGTCAAGATAAACCACTTATGGACTTGTGTGCCGCAGCCTAAACCGACAGCCAAACCAGAAACTATCTCAGCTGTGATAACTGTTTATATCTCGCTAGGTCGAACGATCTATACGATCTTCTGTGATCTCTTACACACCGTATGATCTCCCTATCGACGAGATAACTGGATGTGTTTGTTCGCATCGTATGATTGTTAATTCAGACAGGAGTTGTTTATTGCAAGTTATTAATGATTACCAGTATATCAAACATAACGTTTCCAAATATACCAATCATAATGCTTTTATGTATACAATTCCAACAGTTTGACCTAGCGAGATATAAACAGTATCACAGCTGAGACGGTCCCTGGATAGGCTGTCGGTTCATAAGTGGGCTTATCCTAGCTACTTGATGTGTCGGTACATAGTTATGTATTAATGGGATCAACAGTGGGATGTGCCATTCTCATTGACATATGAATGAGCCAGATCCCTAACATACTTCCTATGATCTTAAACCTAACTGAAGGATAAGGGGCACACACAGATTGACAACACTTTGATTTACCATGGTGGCGAGTCTTACATGTACTCTTATACCCGTATTTTGGGTGTTGGCAATTTGTGTGTGGCCTGCTTAGTCTGGACGTTTAGGTAAGTGTTGGTCCCGGATATCAGGGTATAACTTGGCAGCGGAAAATGTGTAAGTTCGTTTCTTACGCTCTGCTGGTTACTCAGCTGACTGGGACCTTGTCAGCTGGTAAGTCAACTGGGACTGAGTACACAGCTGACTTGCAACTGGCTGGTCAGCTGGTAGCTCAATACTTAGAATATTTTAAGTCTTCTTTGCACAGTTATATCAGTTTTCAGATATACTCCAGTAATCAGTTACTGGGTTTTAAATCAGTATGAAAATGCAGAAAGCTGATAAAAGACAAAGGATTTTTATAGTGGTTCGATCAACTGATCTACGTCCACTCTCCAGTCGATGCACTGGAAATTCACTAAGAGCAATCAGGTACAAAGAGTCCTACGATCTATCTCCAGCTGGTAGATGCCCCGTCTACCAGTCCACTGGATCAACCGCTCCCGGTCCTTATCCTTCTTCAGCTCTCGTCAGATGGATGGAGTGCGAGCACGTCACTTCAACCTCCTCCTCTGACTGGTTGGGTGTTGAGTTCTCCCAAGAACTTGACTCCTTTAACGGCAAACTGCCCGTAATAGCTCAAGAGCTGGCTGGCTCTAGAACTGCTGTGAACTTCCTCAGAAAGAGAAAGAACACCAAAGAGATCAGTAACTCACAAGCTGGAAGCTTGGAGTCTCGTGTTCGAATAATCGACACACAGAAGAGCTTTTAAGAAAAGCCTCGAAAGTGTTCTGCTTGCTGGCAATAAAGCTTCAGACTTTCGGTAGATGTGCGAGAGAGTTAAGAGTATTGAATGTTGATGGATCCCAGGTATTTATAGACGAGGGATCCCATTCAAATTTACTAGCCGTTTGGACACATCCGGAAAAGTCTCTGTCCTCGCATGTCCTTCTGACGGCGGCAGGTAGGAATTTCCGGAAAGCGCCATACCTTTGATCGCTTTATCTGACACAGATCTCTTTGTGTCAGAACGACTCTATTCGTCAGTACGAGGAAACGGAACTGGTGTCTTGAACTGATAGACTTTAAGGCATCCTCCTTAAAGTCATACACTGTCAGTTAATTCCTCAGACGAATCTTCTTTTTGTCTCTAAGTCTTCGGGAGAGCGAATCTTCAATTCTGCTGATAACCTCCAACTGGTAGATCATACTGGTGATCTTGTGCTGGTAATCTCTGCTGGTGACTTTCCTTAGCACAATCAAGGTCTACCAATTTGTCTGATGTTATCTCTTGGAATCTCCCGTGACTGGTGGCTTCACAGCTGGTGAATAGTGTCAGCCAGAACACATATTCTGCTGGTAAGATTTCTCAGCCTCCTGCTGGTGAAATCTATCCAACTGGTGAACAGTGACCAGTCAATAGCTCTACTCCATGCTGATGAACAGTGTCAGCATGAGTCTTTGTCAGCCGCTTGCTGGTGAGGCTTCTCTCAACTGGTAAGCACATCTCATGCTGGTGAACAGTAGCCAGCATGAGTCTTGATCAGCTACGACTTACAACTCAAAAGACCTGAACAGGACTTTACATTTGAGACTAGAGCTATTCTAGAGACAAAACTGACGCTGGTAGGACTTAGGATTTGATGCACCAAAACTATGATCTAACAAATAGCCTTGTGATTCGTGCGCCGCCCCTTAATCAAAATCACAACATTTCTATGAGTGCTAGGGAAGGGAAACTTAACCAAATTTCCCAACAATTTCCCCCTTTTTGGTGCGATCAAAGCCTAACCAGCGAGCACTCAGCTGATGAGGAAAGTTACAAAGTATTTCAGGGTTTTACAAAATAACCCTATCAGATCTAAACCCATGAAACCACTTCCTCACATCAGCTCTAACCTAAAAATCTTCCCCCTCAAACTGGGAGAGATATTGCTCGATTAAATTATGAAGTAAGAATCAACTGAGCCAGGTTAGTATTAACAAGTACCAAATGGAGTGCTGGTGCTGATTACACAAAATGTGTAAGTTCAGCTGGTAAGTCAATACTCAGACAATTTGTTGGACAATGAGGAATTGTCGTCAACTTGTCAGTAATCAATCCATTAAAGATGTTGCAGTTACAAGTACAGGATAGAAAACTGACTAGTCTAGAGATACAAATACTTACACAAAGTGAAGATGCTAGACTATGGCTGAGAAGATGATCCTGGTGATTGATTTCGATTTGCTAAGTTCCTCAAGATCTCTGTAAGGGCCGCCATATCTTGTCTGCTCTTCTCCCTTTCCTCAGCAGCTATCCTCCTCTCCTCTTCAGCAAGGCGAGCTTTCTCAGCCTCAGCCCGTGCTCGCGCACTTTCCCCCTCTTGGATCCGCGCCAAAAAGGAGGACACTCCAGAGGTGAATGACTCCATTTGTTGCGCCATCTCTGCTCGGAAGGAGGAAAAACGCTGGTCCATCCTGGCATCAAAGAGAGCAACCAGTTGCGCAGGCGGATGGACCTCGGAGATAGGCTCTGCTGACAGCGCCAGAGAAGTAGAGGGCACATCAGATGAGGCCTCACCCATCTCAGTGTCAGCTCCAGCTGGCCCTTCTACGACTTGCTCTGCAGCGGCTGCTGGTGCATCTGCTGGTACTGCTGTTGCTGCTGCTGCTGACTCCTCTTCTGCGGCTGACTCCTCCACCAGCATCTCAGCTGATGCTGGCGGGACTTGTTCATTGAATTCCACCACTTGCCAGTCCATAGAATCAGGGACGAGATCGCCCGAGACAATAGGAACACGAGGGACGGCAATGGTCAGCCACAAGCCACGAGAAGGATCCTCCTCCACAATGTGGTCTACCAGCAAGGCGCAGGCAGCCATATCGAACAGGATAGCATGATAGGGAGGGATCCTTGGGAGGGTAACCAGCACTCTGAGGCGTCGGAGCGCGTACGTCAGCTGGTACCCCCGACTGCTGACTCGGAACTGGAGGAAAGGTAACTTAACCTTTTGCCGTGACGGGAGGCCAGAGCTTCCAGTCAGCTGTCTATACTCTGCAATCTTCAGCAAGCGGCGCTGGATCCTCCTTGTAGACAGTTGCTGGTGGCATTCAGGATCGGTGCCCATGAAAGCATTGGCCCAAGCCTCCTCCGCTCTCCAGTAGCCAAGACCCAGCCTGGCATAGAGAACCGCCCGCTTCTCCACAGTCAGCAGGCGCTGGCATCTGTCAAAAATTCGCCATCTCCGGAACTCCAGACATAGTTCCGGATCCACCCTCCAGAGCATTCGGTAGTTGGTTATCATCTCGTCATTGACGGCATTCTCCACCTCAGCCGTAATGTTCTCAGCATACTCGTAGAGGG
>JAPKLW010003088.1:11155-51280 GCA_026898455.1 Plectranthus barbatus | reverse complement strand
CTATATATCTATATATACCTAAGTAAAACCCCTCACCAAAAAATTTCTCCCCAAAAAATAACCATAAATAATGATGTAATATATAAAGTAAGTATTAATAAATATGGTAAGTGATAATATATTTTATTAATCAAATTTCTTATATTAAGAAAAGATTAACTTATATAAGAAATATATATTTAGATGTTACCTTAATTTTTATCATGTTAGATAATTATATTATTTTGAGTTTTTTTGAATATTGAAACTTTTAAAAAATTATTCTTATTATGTATTATTCCTTAAAATAAAAACAAGATAAATAATTTTTGTATACTGAAAAACAAAAGCTCTCCAAAATAATTTCTATCCCCTAAAAAGTTTCAAAAATAAGTCCTATATTTTTAAGGTTATGAAATGATGGTATCAGTACAATATTATCAAATGAATAAAATATGTTTAAAAAAATATTTTATACAAAAAAAAGAGCATATACAACAATAAGTGTGTCACAGACTCATTAAACCCTAGCAAATGAATTTTTGCCACTCAAATTAAGTTTCCAAAAATAATAAAGAAAGTATTAGGTAATACTTAATAAGAAATAAGGTAAGTATGCAAATATAATTAAATTGTTATAATTATGAGTATTATTTCAATAAAAAATATGAAAATAATTAAGAAACGTATTGAATGCAATAAAATAACATTTATATATGAAAATAATGCTACAAATTCCTTAAAATTAGGAAGGAACGAAGAAAAGTGTAACTGATGATGATTTAAATCAATTTATTTACCAATCATCATTAACATAATTATGAGGTGAACTTAATTACATAGTCAATGTTGTATAAATACTCAATGTTTAGTATGCAAATTGATAACTTCATTCCACTACTCTTTCTTTTTCTTTTATGTGTTGTTCATGGAGTAGTTTGTAATATTTGTGTTTACGTAAATTTTGTTCATTTGTGTAGGTTTAGTAGTTTCTTATCAAATAATAGAGTATATTCATTGTTATTTTATTTGTTTTATTTAAGAATTACCTTGGTAGGCAACAAACTGCATTTCCACAACAAGAAATATTCTCTGGTAACGGATAGTACTACTGAGTTGACGAGCGACTTGAAACCAGATTTAATTTAACATGAAGAAAACATATGATTGGAGTTTTTTATTATTATAAGTTTTTTATTTAGTTATAACAATTTTTAGTTTTTGCACGTTAACTTTTTATGTCCTTCAATTAAATATATTCTTATATTTCTACTAATCATATTCATGCTTTTAGAACAATAAACAAAAAATTACTCCAATAAATACAAGGCCATGCACATATGACAAGAAATAAATTATGTAAATAACCACCAAACATAAAATATCTATTATAATAATTAACCTACAATAATTATGGAATTATAAAGAAAAATCATTAGTATTATGTGATGATTTTAGGGCATAATAATTGACCAATTAATAATAAAATTATCTTAAGAGTGTATAATTAGTGTATGACATTTCATTTTGAGTGCATGTTGTCTTTGATAGGTAAGATATGAAACAATATTTTAGAATTTTTTAATTTTGATCGTAGTAGGTGCATTTTGGTGGAAATTATCTAACGATTCATTTGCTAATTATTTTGCAGATAAGATTCACTCAACCATTCTTTGGGTGAAAACGGAGGAGGATATGAATATTAGTTTTCAGTTAAATTGAAATCATGTATTTCCTAGAGTAAAATAATTTATTGAATTACTCCCTCCGTCACATGCCAATTGTCACATTTCTTTTCGGCTCGGGATTAAGAGTTGTGAATGTAGAATGAGTTAGTTGGATTAATATGTTATTGTTGAGTGTGAAAAAGTTGTCATTTTTTAAAATGTGACAATTCGGTTGGGATGCCCGATTTGGTAAGTGTGACAATTCAAGTGGAACAGAAGAAGTATTTTTTTAATTTTGTTGTTCATAACTCATTTTATAGTTCTTAGATTTTGTAGTAGAACTACTACAGTTTATCATTTTATTGTTTTAGTCTTGACTTATATATTAAAGAATATATAAATGAAGATTTTAAAGATTAAATATGCCACATTAAGAGCTTTAATTTGCATGTTGTGAATCTAGGCCTGAACTTGCTATATGATTATTTTTTTTTTGTTGACATTCATAATTAGTTGCTAAAGTTCCCTATGAAGTAATATAATATACAATATTTGCTTGATATTATAGGGGAAAGAATAAAATATTAAATCCAATTCATTTGTATTTGTGTATTAATTGAATTTACTTACTTGAATTAAATATAATACACAAAAAATATATTTGACCACAGGAAGAAATAGTTACAATTTTATTTTATTTAATAAGCTATAATATATTTTAATAAAATTTGTATTATGTATATATGACATTTAAAAAGATATTTTATATAATTATTATTGATAAATTATTAAAAGTAATATCTTACGCGCCGCGCATCGGGAGGAAAACTAGTTTTACTTAGTATGGTTTATTTCTGGTAATATATGTTTAGGGGAATTTTTTTTGGGGTGGGGTAAGTATATATAGATAGATGTGGTCATGTTGAATAATTTTTGGGAATACAGTGAGATTTTTGCCAAGTATTAGAAACAGAATAATGCAAAGAAATAGTTGTGATGATAGAACAATTTACGTTGGAAGTAGGAGGGTAATGCTCAACACAAAAGGATTGTAGGAGGAATGAAACATATTCCAATTTCTATGATTGCAACAACTTGCTGCGTTATTAACTGAATTATTAGTTTTTGGAGCAGTAAGCAACGTCGTATTCCTGTCTGAAGAAACACAAAGGAAGCCTCCCTTCTCCTCTTTAATGGAGATTTATTTCAGTTCTGGTTTCATGTCAGTATCTTTTCGTTACTAGCACTACATGAGAAGATATTTTCAAGAACACAGACAATATGCAATATTTTCAGATTCTAATTCTCCATTTATTGATGTTAAGCATCTTTTTATCCAAGTGTTTAACTCCATCTCTCCTTCTATTATTGCTGTATTATTTATTCCATTTTTCTATACTGACAAGACATGCTCTCCCATATAAAGTCTCACTTACCCATCACCCATTGATGCAGTGGTTGGAGAATGAATGGCAAGAAAGGTAGCTTTGACATCAACATACCTCCAGCTATTACCAAAAATGATGAGAAACTCAGCAGCACTTGGTGCAAAAACTTCATTCATTTTTGCCAAGAAGATAGCAACAGAGTGATTTTTTCCCTCAAAGCGGGGCTTGCAGTTATTCTGGTATCGCTTCTCATCCTATGCCGAGCACCTTATCAGGTCTTCGGCACCGATATTATCTGGTCAATCCTCACCGTTGCAGTCATGTTTGAATGCACTGTTGGTACGTGCATGCAAACTATCATGCAATTCATAATTATACTATCTGTCTCAGTTCAATGTCTACAGCAAAGAAATGAGTTAGTTTTACCTCACAATATCTGGCATTGTGTGTGCAGGCGCCACGTTCAATCGAGGATTCAACAGAGCTCTAGGCAGCCTACTTGCTGGAGTGCTGGCCATCTCCATAGCAGAGTTAGCCCTGAAATCAGGAAGAGTTGCTGAGCCTATTATAATCGGTTTCAGCATCTTCATAGTTGGTAACAACAGCTAAATTCTTTAAAAGTTCAATTCTGATGACTAAGAAAAATTTATTTAACACATACAGGAACTGTGACATCATTTATGAAGCTGTGGCCATCTTTGGTCCCTTACGAATACGGGTTTCGGGTTGTACTCTTCACCTACTGTTTAGTCATTGTTTCTGGATATCGTATGGGGAACCCAATCAAGACGGCTATGGACCGTCTCTACTCCATTGCCATCGGAGCAATTGTTTCAGTGGCAGTGAATGTACTGATTTTTCCCATATGGGCTGGGGAACAGCTGCACAAGGAGCTTGTTACCCACTTTACCTCTCTGGCTGATGCACTTGAAGGTATCATACATCACTGAGAAGCTTCATTCATTTTTCCAAATTTTAGTTCATTTAGTTGCCTTTCAGAGTGTGTGGGGAAGTACATGACAGATGATGGATCCGAACACCTCGAGTTCACAAAGACTGTCTTGGATGACTTTCCAGATGAACCTGCATATAAAAAATGCCGGTCAGCAGTGAACTCCTCAGCTAAACTTGAGTCTCTGGTATGAAGTTGCGCAGTCACTCAAATGGACAAGCATAGTTCAAACACATCTCATTAGTTTCTCATTCTTTTTTCAGGCAAGCTCCGCGAAATGGGAGCCGCCCCACGGTAGGTTTTTCCACTTCTTCTATCCATGGTTGGAATATGTGAAGGTTGGTGCAGTCCTCAGATGTTGTACATATGAAGTTCTGGCTCTTCATGGTGTACTACACTCAGAAATTCAGGTAGAATTGACTACTTTTCTTTCTAAACTGCAGCAAAATCTAGTTTTCACACCATAAAACAACTTCAGAAAAAGGAACAACACTGTAAACCTATAGCTTGTGGGGTAGACAAGAATTGTGCTAAGAACACCTCCAAGAACCTGGTGTCAACTCATGGACATGCTCGAAAAATCTGATTTTTTTTTAAAAAAAAAAAAAAAAGAGGTAAAGCAGAATGACTTGAGCAGAAAGGACCAGGTTACGTCATTTGTAGCAAGAACATCCTTTTCCTAGGTGTTATCCTTAATTAAAACAGCAAATTAGTCCACAAAGAATCAGCACATATTTTATACCCTTAGCTTTATTCCGATATGGTAGTCTATTATTGCAGCAATATATGCATATTGTTGACAAAGAAACATCAGTATATATACCTTATCGTTAACCACTGCAACCAAGATCAAATGTGATCAAAATTCCTTTGAGCTGTTCCTGACGAGTTATATTCTGCTAAGAAAATGTGAAAACTTAGTCAAAAAAGCAAATTGAAGAAATTTAAAATTTCCTACTTACTGTGTCCAGGCCCCACACAATCTGAGGATTGCATTCCAGAAAGAGGTTGTAGAATCAGCAAAAGAGGCAGCAGAGTTAGTTCGATGTCTGGGACGCGACATATCTAACATGCAACGAAGCCACAAAACATGCATCCTCAAAAGGGTTCACAGCTCCACAGAGAGACTGCAACGCGCACTAGACCTGCATTCGTACCTCCTCACATCTAACCATGAGCCTCCAGATACTTCATCTAAGATGCAGCCAGGGCTCTCCCATGCATTGTCATCAACGTTTTCTAATCTGTCAAACCACGTGGCTGATCTCGACAGCAAACTCCTGGAACATAACTCTGACCCTCCATCCCAACCATTAGGACATGCACCACATACACAGGAGGAATCTTATCATGAGACAATGAGGAAACAATCAAGAAGGTTGCATTCCTGGCCATCGAGAGAAGTTGATGCTTTTGAAGATGGAGGGAGTTATAATTCAGGTTTCATTCCAAGGATGAGGGCACTAGAGAGCACTGCTACTCTATCACTAGCAACTTTTACCTCATTGCTCATCGAGTTTGTGGCACGACTTGACCACTTGGTCGAAGCAGTCGATCAACTATCAATGATGGCAAGATTTGAGCAGGAAGCCCTCTAAATAGGAAAAGGATTACTTCTGTTCATAAAAGCATGGTATTGATTTGATGTACAAGGTATTATAATTGGATTCCAAGGCATATAGTTTATATACTTTTACCTACTAGAGTAAAATATTGTTGGCCTCATGCAGGCAGATACCTTTCAGTTTTTGAGCATTTTGTCTTAGGCATCAGGTTCTCTTTTCATAAACACTTGATAAAAGTTTAGCAAATACTAAACAGATAAAAAAATAAAAATTAAAAATCTGTAAATGAAGAATTTTTTCCCCCTCATTTTATTTGTAAATGTAAAATGCTTCATCTTTGTCCAACATTAGTTCATGTATCTTAGGACTGTTTTATCATAAGATTCTGGGAGGGGCCTAAGCCATCCTTTACTACAACTCAAGTAAGAAAGCATTCAGAATTATGAGATATTCAGAGAGCACAGGCATCTACAACCACGACAAATAATCTTGTCATCTGCACCATTTAAATATTCAAATCCCCTGTCATTTAAATACATAGCAGCACCAAACCCTAAAAACCAGGCTCTTCCAATCTCTCATTTTTCACTGTTTCTGAAGTAGGAATACTGGTCGAGATTTTTATGCAGGCGTGTGTGCTTCCAGGCCAGTGAACCGTGTGAAGGAACATACATTTTCAGAGGCGAACAGCCGAACACAAAAAATGACAAGTTCCCAAATTGACATAAGCATTAAACCATAACTTTATTAATACAACAGAATATCTGTTTTGACCCTGAATCATGAATACGGGCCAGACAATATGACAGAGACAAACATAGGAAGTATTTACATGAAAAGAAGAGCATGAAACTACACTAAAGCAGTTCGAGGTGGGACTTTACTGCTGCACCTAAGTAGCAATTATGTCTGACAAACAAGACTATCATTTACCATAACCAAACTAGTAGACATTACGAAAGGGAACGATAGATAGTACATATCTGGTAACACTGCTTTCGAGATTTGACAATGAAACAAGCTAGAAGATCCACCTTACATCCAGGTCTGTCGTGTCATGAAAGACTTCTCTGGCTCGGATGGTTCGACCACGCACTCGCTTCTAGGAAAGTTGAAATCGGAACTGCCAGCAAATATTGCCATCAGATTTCCTCCATGCACCCTTCCTTCCGGGAGCTTGCTAGAAGATGGGTTGCTTCCAATAGACAGATGGTGTTGCTGGTTACCGATAGAATTCCAATTGCTAATGGATGTTACCGCACTGTTCTCCGTCTTCGCAATGTTAACACTCATGTCATTGACTGTAGAGGTTGGCTTCAAAGATTGACTGGATACAGAATCCGGAACAGTTATTCCTATAGTTGCACCACCATGAACCCTTTTATCCAGAACCAAGGCACCATGAGACCCACAGAGTCCAGTTTTACTCCTAGCAAATGTGTTGCAAGGATAATCACCTTGCCCAAACTCGAATCCAGGGTGACCCCAGGAGCATCTCTTCCCTCCACCATGAGCCTTGCAGAAATCAGTGCTTCCCTGAGCACTTTTACCACACCCTTCAAATTTACATCTCTTTCCACCACCATGGCGAACACAAAATTCAGTACGTCCCCTAGCACTCTTGGTGCACTCTGGAACAGCACACCTTTTACCACCGCCATGTGCTACGCAAAAGAGGGTCCCTCCATGCACACTCTTTGGGCAAACACCACCCCCATGATATGAACATCGTTTCCCACCGCCATGACCTTTACAGTATGGGGTGCTTCCTTCTGCACCTTTCTTGCACTCTGGATACGTGCATCGTTTGCCACCACCATGAGCCTTGCAGAACATAGTACTTCCTTGAGCTCCCTTGTTGCATCCATCATGTTGACATCGGCGGCCTCCTCCATGAGAGATACAAAGACCAGAAAGGCCTTCTGCACTCTTTGTGCAATTTTCTCTCTGGCATCTCTTACCACCACCATGTCGAATGCACAATCCAGACTTGCCTCTTGCAGCCCGGGTGCAACCATCATGACAGCAGCGTCGACCACCACCATGGGCTATACAGAAATCGGTACGTCCTTCGGCACTTTTTGTACATCCTAAATATTCACATCGTCGACCACCACCATGAGCCTTGCAGAATGCAGTCCGACCCTCAGCTCCTCTATGGCATCCAGGACGCTGGCACCTGCGACCACCACCATGTGCAATACAAAGGCCAGACGCACCTCTTGCTCCCTTCAAACATCCCTGAAACTGACACTGTTTAGTACTACTAGTACGCTGCTGTTGTGATTGTGTTATCCCGGAAGTACAGGTGACTGAGCTTTTTGGAGTCGTTATTATGCTAGAGCATAGACCTGGAGACATTGACTTCCTTGGCCCCAATGACTGGTTCAAAAAGTAGATGTTTTCCTTGCTGTGGGGAGTATGTAATGGGAAAAGTGGACTTCCAAGTGATTCTTCATCTGTATTTAGACCGCCATTGTAAGTAACCCTCTCGGTAGTATTTTTCAGTCCAGTGGAACTTGGATGGACAGTTGTAATATCAGATACAGCAGGCCCACTGGAAAGACTTAATTGCAGATCAACCTTAGGCCATTTGCTCAATGATTCCAAACTAGAGCTGGTGGATTTATCAGAGCCTGATGATTTATCGCCACACAGATTTAGTGTGAAGTCAAGTTCTAGATCCATTGAAGACTCCTCTTCAGTTCCCTTGGACATAGAAGTGCAGGCAGTTGCAGAACTCCCCTTACTATCTGATGAGCTTGACGAATGACCAAGGTGGAGACGCACCAGCGACTCACCTTCCTGATTTTCCAGATCATCTACAGCGCTCAGTTTCCGTTTGACGCCCTTCACAGCAGATAGAAATGGAGTCACATGACCAGGAGAATCAAGTCGTAGGGTTGTGTCTGCACAACACACAGCCTTAGCTCCAGCTTCTCCGATTTGGATGGAATTGCACAGATTATTGAACGCATCTGACCGAGGGTTAGCAGCAGAACCCAGATTGTGGAATCTGGCATCCATGACCAAATATCAAACAGTTCCAACACTCTTATTTGAACACAAACTCAATTCACAAAGAACAGTCTTCCTGACTTCCGGGTTTAAAGAAATTAGCTACAAAACAAGGGTTAGATGTCTCTGAAAGAGTACACCGCACCCCCACTGACAAATCCAGAAGTATCACGACGATCCATTCTGTTAATAATCCAAAGCTTCCCTAATTACCAGCAGCATTAACACATGTTAGCTGCAGATAAATTCAAGTCTGAAACAACAAAAGACAGCAGGCCATCACGTACCAGAAAGAATCACATTAGTGGCCATACATTGTGAACACATATTCATATTGCATAGCGATGGGCAGACTTCTCTGGAGATCTCATTTCAACAACAATTTAAAGCCGGTCAACGTTTGGCAGGCACAATCCTAAACGCATCTTCAGTACTAATTTATGTTCTTAAGGATTTGAGTCATTAAACACCATTACAAACAAATTTGATTGTGTCAGTCAGCCAAACTGTAATTAAATCATATCTTATAAAGTTCTCATACAGTACTTCTTCGATGGTTTTAAGTTGGTTAAGGTGCATAGGGTGGGAAAAAAATATTTGTAGATTCATAAGCGGAAAAAATCATGGGTTCCAAATACGATAATTCCCTAAAAAGACTTTGTACAATTTGTCACATAATGTATCATCTTGCTAGATCCTTCCCAAAAACAAAAGAGTTTGATATAAATGCTTATTTTTTCAACACAAGTCAGACTTCCATAAGCAGATATGAATTCCAATAGTCCATGATAAAATACATAGCTCAGAGAACAATTTTTCTGGACGATTTTCCACTTTAAGACAGATGGATCGACTGAAATTGAAGCAAATGTGCATCCTTAAGAGCAAGGACAGTGAAATGGCAGTTTGCCTTCCTTAAAGGAGAGGGCATGCATACACAAAAACAAGAGATGAAGAACTGATCACATATCACTTTGCATTTATCAAGAGGCTCTGGTTAACTTTTCATTAAGTAGTTCATCAATATGTATAAATCATCCAAAAATATACAGCAATTGTATATTCTCAAGAGAGGGCAGATAACATAAACTTCGTAATTGTTAAGTGTGTGGGTACCGAGCCACGAGTTACATACAAAGATATCTGATGCCAAAACTAAAAGTACTGACACAACAATAAAGTAATCTATACAAGAAATTGATTACACGATCCAGTGGCTATATGTCTTGGTCATTGATTCTAAACCAATTTGTTGCCAGCCTAATAAATAGATGGAGAAAAGAAGCTAGTCTAACTTGACTGCAACGCAAAGATCTCTGGAAAGCACAAAATCCACATTCCAAAACTGAGCTTTGGAATAAGGATGTGAAAAATGGCTGCACGGCAAGGATTGAATCGGGAAACATCCATATTTGAAGAATGAGTAACTATTTCCTTCATAAATTTCTCAATTTATAATCAGGGGAATAAACACTACTCAATTTCATGTAATACATAACCAATAGCGTAAAATAGTTTAAAAATTATTTAACTCATCGAACATGTAAAATTAAAAACGAGAAACTTCTCCAGCACCGAGTCATCCAACAACAAAACAACACAAGAATGAGATGGTGAACTGTATATATCAGCGACATAGGCATCGGAAGGAATTAAGGGGTCACTCAAGTCAGAAAGCGTGAAATTCAACAATAAAACCAAAAACGGAAGAAAATCAGCATTCAGTTTCAGAAAGGGGAAACGCGCATGCACAGAGAGAGAGAGCTTCAGCAAATAAAACTAGCAACAAGAATTCCGAACTCAATCAAACAAAATTCAAAAGAAAATGAAACGGTTAAACAACAGTCAACAGATCGGTCAATTATTACCTGTAAGATTGAATCGGTAATTCAGCGGGATAATACAGACTCTATATCTAAAATACAGATAGAGGATAGCTAGGGCTTGGTGGGCGCCGGCGAGGTGAAAAAGGGGCTCAGCTGTGTGATTTTGTTGATTTTCAAGTAAATGTGATGTGAGTGAGTATATATACGATGAAGTATGAACAATGACTATGGGAAAGTTTAGTCATTTTGGAACTCTTCACAACTGACGGTACTGGCGCATGTTACAAACAAGCGGCGTAGGTTAAGGATTAACGCCACTTCACCTTTTTTTTTTTTTTAAATAATAAAAAAGTGCACATATATCTTCATTATAACTCGAATATATATATAGGGTAGTGATTAGGTGATAATAGGATTTTTCGTGCTAAATGAGAAAAGATCTCAACCATTTAAAATCTCAATCGATGGCACAGATTAAGCCCGTCTCTTCCAATTTTCGATGCATATTTTGCACATACTCAATGCATAAAAGAGCAAAAATATAAAAAATATATATTCAAGAATTTCATTTCGTACAGTTCATAAAACATAATATGCATACGTTGTAAAAAATGCAATATTTTAGGCATAAAACTGCAGCATATAATCAATGCAAAAAATGCACTCAATATGAATACAAAAATGCATATGCTTTAGAATAAAAATGCATCTTATTCAAGTTAATAATGCATCATTTTGATGCAAAAAATGCAAATATTTAGGAATATTTTTATGCGTAATTGATGCATTTTTTATCCTGAACGTAAATATAATAAAGAACATATACCAGCTGAATATGAAATCAAGACTTTCCTGCGAATCTTCTAAATTTAACATATTCAATATGGATATGAGAATAGTTTTTAGTATGAGAAATGAGAATAAATCTCAGCCTCTGATTTTATGATTTCAACGCTCATGATCTATTTCACTCCGTGTGCAGTTTTCCTCGATTATCCTGCAGTGTTGCAAAATTAAGGTTATTTTTGTAATTTTAGTTTTTTTTATTTTAAATTTGAAATAGTATCTCATCAAATTTTTTATTCCTTTCTTCGCTCGATTTGATTTCTTCTTCCTTCTTCGTTCGATTTGATTTATATTTCTTCTGTCGATCATAATTTTTTCTTTGTTTCTGGATTTCGCATTCGTGTTCGGTCTCGACTTTGTTAATTGTGCATGAATATAGTTTAAACAATTTATTTTATTCAGATCGACATTCATTTTTTACTTTTATATTGTGCATCTTTAGTGTTAAATTTATGCATTTTTGTATCTTACAGATTTGTTATTCCTTTCTTCGCGCGATTTGATTTCTTCTTCCTTCTTCGTTCGATTTGATTTATATTTTTTCTGTCGATCAGATTTTTTTGTTTCTGGATTTTGTATTCGTGTTCGGTCTCGACTTTCTTAATTGTGCATGAATATAGTTTTAAAAAATTTATTTTATTCAGATGACGTTCATTTTTACTTTTATATTGTGCATCTTTAGTGTTAAATTTATGCATTTTTGTATCTTACAGGTTCATTTATTCCAAAGTGTGTTGATGAGATGAAGAGTTTTAAGGGCAACGTTTTTAGAACTGTTGATGATGGTATTGAGTTTTATAGGGACTATGCTTGTGTTGCTGCTTTGAAGAAGAAGGTGTTTGAAGGTTTTTATGGTCGATCGGTTCCTGAAAATATTGAAGTGTTGCCTCCAATTATTGTGAAAACCAAAGACAGTGGAAGTCGAATTGCTTCGAGGAATGAGAAAGCTCTTAGAATGTTGGATAAACCAATGAGAATGTATGCAAAATATAAAAAGTTGACCTATCGTGATTCATGGAATTGTGTCAAAGTCAATAAGAATGTAACAAAAAATGCATGATAGCATTCTTATAGATGCACATAGGATGGTCAAAAATGAACTTACGACAGAATGCGGTGTAATTTTATTTTTTTAATTCGTATTTATGTAAAAATGAAGTAAATCGAGCTAAAAATGAAGTAAATCGGGCTTAAAATGCAAGTTGCTGTTTGTGTTTGAGTATTTTTACAGTTTTAAAATGAAGTATTTTAAGCCCGATTTACTTCATTTTTGGTCCGATTTACTTCATTTTTACATAAATATGAATTAAAAATATTAAACATCTTCTTCTTCAAAGCAGCAACACGAGCGTAGTCTCTATAAAACTCAGTACCAACATCAACAGTTCTAAAAACTCTGCCTTTAAAATGTTTCGTCTCATCAACACACTTTGGAATAAATGATGGTCCTGATTTATCAGAGTCGTCGTGTTCAAAATAGAGACACGAAATGCAGCGGAATAAGTAAACGTCCTTAGCACTTACGTTTTTCAAGATTGTTTAAGCTCAAGATATGTTTAAGGTTTCTTCACAGATATACACTAGCAGTATGACTGCTAGGTTTCAAATCCGACTTAGAATTGTAAGTAATAAAACAGTAAGAACACAATATTTATAGTGGTTCGATCCAAAAAGATCTACGTCCACTCCTTAGTCGAATCACTAAGAATTTCACTAAAAAAGTATACGAAATACAAGGAATCGCCGAACACTTGCGGTAGGTGGTGAACTTTCAAACCGGCCACGGCAAAGCTATCCTCCGTCACTTCGTCCTTCTCAGATCACAGCTTCGGCCAAGTCAGGGGCTAAACCTTCATAAGACTTGTCCTACGCTGTCGTAAAGCTTTTATAGTTTGCTTCTCAACTTTTCAGATTTGCGGCTAATGCCCGTCAGAGTCAATCATTTTCAGAGAATGACTGTTGGATCTTCCTAGGATGGAAGGTATCCCAATGATTGAAGATTCTCAACCGAAGTTAAGGAATCTCTAAAAAGAAGTGTCAGATATTCAATGGAAGACACTCGTGGTTGTTGAGAGCTTTGAATACTCTTTATCTCGTGCTCTCAACTGACTACTTTTCACTTGTTCGCTTTGTCAAAGGAATCTCACACTTAGGATGTTTGCGAATGTCGGTAGTGATAGAAACAATAGTTGTCTTTCACTTTTGGACTTGTCTTTTATAGTTGGAGATTCAAACTTTGAATCTCCATATCCGTTAGACACAACGACTCCTTCTTCCAAGAGTGGTTCGACTTTTTTATTTACTTTTGGCGTCGTACAGTACTTTCTGAACTACTTCGGGAAAGCGTTGTCCTTCGTGTGTACTTTTGTCAGAACGGGATGTATGGCATTTGCTCTTGACTGTCTTGCTCTGCTAAGCTCCTTTAACACGGTCTGCTAGATGAGTATCCTTAGCATTCTGCTAGTTATGTATCTGACTGTTGACGCCTCGGCAAAGTTAAGCACTTGATTCCTTTGGATTCTGATTGCTATCTTTAGCAATCTGCTATAAACTAGCAAATGTTGACTCCTTCAGCATTCTACTAATATTCTTCCGACTGCTGAGTATGTACCTTTTAGCAGTCTCTCCTTCTAGTATATGATTGCTAACGCCTTAGCAATCATTCTCTTTAGCACTTGATTGCTAGCGACTTTAGCGATGATCTGCTGGATGTTAGCAAATGCTATCTCCTTAGCATTCTGCTATCACATGTCTTCTAGCAAATAGCATTCTTCGATGTCTGCTGGGAGAGCTTCTAGCAATCTACTCTATTACAACTCAATATTCACCCTATACAGGACATTACAAGATATGCTAGACTATGCTAGAATTCAACAATGATCGACCAAAGGCTAAGGCTTTGATTCAACAAAACCTATTACAAATTTGATCCTAAAAGGGAGAATTACAAAATAATTTCCAACAATAAATGAACATGTAAGATACAAAAATGCACAAAGTTAACACTAAAGATGCACAATATAATAGTAAAAATGAACGTCGATCTGAATAAAACAAATTTTTTTAAACTATATTCATGCACAATTAACAAAGTCGAGATCGAACACGAATGCAAAATCCAGAAATAAAGAAAAAAATCTGATCGACTGAAGAAATATAAATCAAATCGAACGAAGAAGGAAGAAGAAATCAAATCGCGCGAAGAAATGAATAAAAAATCTGATGAGATACTATTTCAGATTTTAAAAAAAGCTAAAATTACAAAAATAACCTTAATTTTGCAAAACTGCAGGATAATCGAGGAAAACTGCACACGGAGTGTAATAGATCATGAGCGTTGAAATCACAAAATCAAAGGCTGAGATTTATTCTCATTTCTCATACTAAAAACTATTCTCATATGATCATATATATATATATATAGTAGTGATCATATGAGAATTCCCCTTACCATGTAAAAATAAGAACTAATCTCGGCCATCCAATTGGTGATCCAACGCTCAAGACTAAATAAATTCCGTCTGCATTATAGTGTAGTGAAACATTCATTAAAGGGTAATTTTGTAATATTTTTTTCTCCCTCCTCTAAAATCATTTTAAATCTTTAAATGATCATATCTCCTTCGATTTAGATTATTTTTTAATGTATCATATATCAAATTAAAGGTAATTTAATTATCTTTCAAACGAAATCCCTATTGCATATGTTTCGATTTAAAAAATCATCGTAAAAAATGAAAATTAGTGATTATATGCATAATTCTCGTAACAGTACATGAATTCTTATATAATGAATGTAGTTGCACAATATAATGCATGAAGTTATATTATATAATGCAGAATATGATAGATAAAATGCAATAATTTTTTTCATGTAAGATAAAAAAATTAAAATTCATTATCTTTGCATACTGTAGATAATATCATAGTTGTTATAAAAGTTGATCATATATTACTTGTATTTAATTATGTATTTTTTTGTTATATTATATAAATGTATATTACTATATTATATAATGCATGTTTGTTAGGTATATAATGAATGTTTGCTATGTATATAAGGCATGTCGAGGTCAATATAATGCATGAAGTTATATAATGAATACAATAGCACAATATAATGCTTGAAATTATAGTATATAATGCAAAATATGATAGATACAATGCAACATGTTTTATCAGCGAAATCATCATTCATCATTATATTTGCACTTGTTATGTATTATATAGTAATAACATATGCATTATAATGAAAGTAATATAATTTTCTCTAAAATAAAAGTAATATCATGTATAATATGCATAATTCTCGTAATAGTACACGAATTCTTATATAATGAATACAATTGCACAATATAATGCATGAAGTTATAGTATATAATGCAAAATATGATAGATAAAATGCAACATGTTTATTTTAGCGAAATCATCATTCAATCATTATATTTGCACTTGTTATTATATAGTAATAACATATGCATTATAATGAAGGTAATATAATTTTTCTCAAAAATAAAAGTAATATTATATATAATAGAGGAAGTAATGTCGTATAATTATAGTAATGTTGTTCTAAAATAAGAGTAATACCATATTATAATGCAGGAAGATGTTTGTTAGGTATATAATGAATGTTAGGTATATAATGCATGTTTCTTATGCATATAGTGAATGTTTACTAGATATATAATGCATGTCGAGAAAGAATATGCAAACAGAATCTTAAATAAGTACAAAATGACAAAAATACCCTATAATGCAGGTTTTTTAAGATAAAATGACCGAAAATTTTAGTAAAATCCAAAGTGTTCATTCATCAAAATCAATGACGATGATTGATTCTTATTTCTTATGGTAAGAGTGGTTCTCATTGGATCGCATCCCTATATACATATATATATAGGAAGCGGATCAGGTGAGAAAAAACCCCAGGTGAGAAAAAAGAATGAATTTGATCCATTAGATCACACTAAATCAATGGTTGATGTACAATCAAGCAGCAACTATAACACAATCAAGCATTATATTAATCAAGCAACAACTAAAACACAATCAAGCAATTGTTCGATTGTGTTTTAGTTGTTGCTTGATTGTATTTCAACTATTAATTATTTAGATCTAATGATAAGATTCAGTCTTTTTTCTTATTGGAGGATTTTTTTTATATGATCCCTTTATATATATATATATGTAGAGTTGTTTCCTGAGAGACGGTCTCATCATTTTTTTATTGTGAGACGGACCTTAATACATCATTTCAATAAGTTAAATACCTCATTTCATTTTTAAAAATTACATTATTTGCAACAAAGAAATACATCATTTGTAATAAAAAAATACATCATTTCATTAAATTCGTCTCACAATAAAAATGGCGAGACATCATTTATAATAAAGAAACATATTATTTCATTAAATTCGTCTCACAATAAAAATGATGAGATCGTCTCATCTGAGAATTTGTCATATATGAAAATGAGCAAAATATTTTAACCATACCAATTCACCTAATTCGTATTTATTGTTAACATTTTGTTTTCTTATTTCAGAAGAGAAAAATATCTTTTTTTAAGGTGTATTGATAAAAACATATTATTTGAATCATGATGTTTAGTTTAAGATAATTTTTCGAGGACCAAGTTAAATTTCTTTTCTTAAAAAGTTCAAATGGATAAAACCAATCAAAAGAGTGGCAATGGTGAATTGGTACTACGAATATGTAATAAGTTTGTTAGGTCAATATTGTCTAAATATTATTTAACATTGGAACAATAAAATACCTTCATTCATTAGAAATGCACATCTAAGATTAGTTGAATTGCTCCTCTTTAAATCTTCAAATGGTATGTGGAAACAAATTATCAAACTATTCATTCTTGAAGATTCATTAGTGTTGGAATAAGGATGGAAAAATACAAATAGCGAAATATCATATACTCTCTCCGTCCCATCATATTAGGCACGGAGGGAGATTGATACGATCCTCACCGGGGAGGTTTAGATCGCAGCCCAGAATCGAGGAACCAGAAACACACGATGACACGACTCGAACAGATACGATGGGAAATCCAATGCCTATGACTCTACCCTCAGAAAACCGTAGGCAAGAATGAGAACGAGCTCTTATGACTCAAAAAGCAACTCGGCTCACAACGAAGGATATAGCAAAGACGCCACAAACAGCTGCGAAATTCCGTTTGATAAGTCAAAATTTTTGAATTCTAGGGCTACTAGAATTCGTGAGCTTTCAGAATAATTGAGGAGACAATCTCACAAATTTCATTAAAAACTGAAAACTGAATAAAAAGGTACAAAACAAGGCCTATATATAGGCAACTCAAAACCCTAATCTAATAAGGAAAATAAATCTAAAAACAAATCAAATCTATCAAGATATACAACAAGAATATCTCAATATCTTTGTAATAGACATGAGTCTTAGTTTTCGAAAATTAAATATTAATTTTTGAAAATTAATCACTAAAATTCAAATTTTAAATAAACTAAATACTAAAATTCGAAAACTAAATTAATTGAAAATTAAAACTCGAAAATTAATCTTCAAATGATCTTCAATTTATCCACTTCTTTCATCCCACCAGGATCTCCATCATTCCTCTCCTCTTCAAAAGGATTTTTCCCCAAATCCCCACGCCAACTCCAATCACATTACCTTGCTAGAAAAAAACTTCTCACCACGCAGTTATCTTTCTTATCTCCAGCCAGCTTCGGTCCAACGTCCACTTCTTTTTGCATCTTCACTTGGTCTTCATGAACCTGATTTGGAGTAAGAGGAACAAGACAAAATCGTTTGTTATTATACTCAAAGGAGTATTTATTGGTGAACCCCTCATGTTGCACCTTTCTATCAAATTGCCAAGGACGACCCAATAAAACATGGCTAGCCTGCATCGGAACTACGTCACAAAGAACCTCATCCATATATTTTCCAATGTTGAACGGAACATTCACTTGCTTCGTCACCTTAACCGTCCCTCTGTCATTTAACAACTGCAAACGATAAGGTTTTGGATGTTTGAGCATAGGTAAGCCTAATTTCTCCACCATGGTTAAACTTGTTGCATTTGTACAACTCCCACTATCTATGATGACATTGCAAACCTTATCCTTAACCTGACAACGTGTATAAAAGATGTTCTCACGCTGCTCGGTATTATTGACTAGATGTTGTGCTTGTAAGACTCTCCGAACCAAAAATGATGATAGTGAAGCAGACATCACTATCTCCTCTTCTTCCTCGGGGTCCTCCAATGCTGGCATATTAGGATCAGTCTCATCCTCAATTTCCACCTCGCTAATTTCTCAAAGGATCATAGCCCTAATGTTGGGGCAATCACCAGCAATATGCCCAAAACCTTTACATTTAAAACACCTACGATCACGATTCCAAGTATCAGGAGTAACAGATTTACCTTGATTGTTGGAACCTGGTCGCGGTGCAACAAATGGTTTCTTCTTAACTCGTGGCTCCTCCTCCTCTTTCCATGGCGATCATTTGGGCGTGGAACTACTACCAGACTGGTATTCTCTCCAGCCCGTAGGATTCTACCCAACTCTACTACCCCTCCTCTTGAGTTGTCCTTCCACCTTAATCGCCATGTGCACCATTTCCGCCAGCTCAACATAATGCTGCAACTCTACGGTATCTCTAATCTCCCAATTCAACTCAGCCTACCTAGTCATCGTCGCCTCTCTATCCTCCACAACATTGGCGCAAATCATAGCGACCTCCATCCCCTTATAGTACTCATCCACGCTCTGACGACCCTGTCTCAAACACTGCAGCTTGTTGTATACCTCTCGGTAGTAGTGATTCGGCACAAAGCACCTCCTCATGACAGCCTTCATCTCATCCCATGTCTCTATAGTCCACTCCCTATTCCTCCGCAGACTACTCACCACCTGATCCCACCATACTAGAGCATAGTCAGAATACTCCACTGCAACCAACTTTACCTTCTTCGAATCAAAATAATTATGGCACTCGAACATCAACTCCACCTTCCACTCCCATTCCAGGTACAATTCGGGTCTTTCTTGCCTTAAAAAGACGAAATTTTCATCTTGATTGTCCCCAAATTGTTATCACATGAGTCCTCCTTATCAGAATCATTGACGTCCTCCTTATACTGTGGACTCTGTCTCCTATTCGAGCCTCTACTACATCGACCTCCACATCCTCATTTTACAACACTCCCATGACTGCCAGTAGAATCTCGTCGAGTGATCACTGTAAAAATTATAGATTTATTATAATATAGCGATGCAAATAAATTTATATACCCAAATGGATGTCGAACCCACAAGGATAGTGCAACGAGATTACTTCATAAACTGGCGTAGTTTATCTATTTGTTGTTTGAGCAAATCCAAATTTGAGAAGAGGTTTTGTTTTCTAAAACAAAAAATACTTTCGAAATAAAATTTAATAAATAAAAACACAGATTCCAGGGAAATCAACCAATCCAATATAACATGCATAAACAATCAATCCAAACCCAAAATAATGACTTAGGTGGGGAATATGATATTTTGGAATCAACTCCTTGGTTAGGAAATTAAAACCTAGATTACTAGGAAGTGAATTTTACCTCTCGGTCTAAAGAATACAAACTAGTCAATCTCGATAAAGATACAGATTTGAAAATCCTACACTAGTTCTTCTTTTTGAGACATAAAACAGTTGTATCAAAATTCTATTTTTGCGAAATCAGTTGAAACAAAAACCAAAGTTTATTTTCTTTCCTAACCAGTGTTTCGAGAACCTATGTTTTAGTACTTAAGATTTTTTGTTATTTCTTCCCCATGGGATTTGATAATTTATTTGCCGATTTATTATTAGCTTTGCTAAGTCGCTAGGAAAATAATTTTGCGATCAAATTTTGGCGTCGTAGCCGGGGAAAGAATATAAATAATCTTACTATTAATTATGTGATCGAAATACTAATTTATGTTGTAATTTTCGTACTTTTGTTTAAATTTTTGTGAGATTTCATTTTTCACGTCGATCGACGTGAATTTTGCGTCGATCGACGCAGTCCGTGTTTCCACGTCAATCGATGCTATTTCTCTGTCAATTGACGCCCTCTATTTTAATATAATTTTTAGTTTTTCAATTTTAGTTTGCTTCGGTTTATTTTCAGTTTTACTTCGCTACCTCCTTTGATGTACAGGTAGTGTATGAGTACGAGAGCTAAAGAAAAGGCCCCGCTCTATTATTACCCTGACATCGAAGCCACGTGCAGAAAGATCCAAAGGAATAAGCGTGCCCAAGAAAGCTCAACTGATCGAACAATGGCAGAAAACGTACCACCGCTGGACCATGTGCCGCAACCGGTCGTGCAACCCAAGCCGATTGATCAGCCACCTCCACAGATGCTGACCCTGGAGGAGCAAACAACACTATTTCAAGAAGTCCAAGCCATGAGGGCACAACTCCAACAGCTAAATCTCGAAAGGAACAATCGGAATAAGCGACATCTTCGCCGCAACCCACTCTTTGAAGATATTCCAAGGGACGAAGGCGAAGAAGATCAGGATCCGCCCGAGGAATCTGATGAGGATGAGGAAGAAGAAGCTATGCAAGCACGGTACCGACCTCTGTTCAAAGAGAAAGACTTCAGGATTGGCATCAACGCCATCAACTTCGAGCTGAAGATCGGATTGGTGCAAATGGTGCAACAAAATCAATTCGGTGGAAGAGCGACTGAGGATCCATATGCACATCTCGACAAATTTCTGATGCTTTGCAATACTGTCAAAATTGGAGGGGTTAGCAAGAGTGCCATCCGAATGCGTTTGTTCGCATTCTCTCTATAGGATAAGGCACAGTCTTGGTTCACTGCACTGGACAAAGAAAGTATTAGTACATGGACTGAACTGCTGAATGAATTCCTGGAAAACTTCTTTCCTCCGAACGTCATTAGACAAAGAAGGAAGGAGATCATCCGGTTTGATCAAAGACCAAATGAAAGCTTCTATGAAGCGTGAGAGCGTTACAAGGAGTTACTGAGATCTTGCCCAGGACATGGCCTACCTCCGGGCGAGCAAGCAGAAGCATTCTACGAAGGGCTCAATGAGAGGACAGTTGAGTTGGTGGATACCACACTGGGTGACACCATCATGACGAAAAGCAGAAAGAAGACCATGGAATTTTTCCAAAAGATGGCTAACTACAATCAACGTTGGTCCTTGAGTCAAAGTCGTCATGTGAAGGCTGTTGAAAAAGTGGTGGAGAAAAAGGTCGCTGAAGAACCTGATTGGGCAGCCGAGGTGAAGAAGTTGCGAGAGGACTTTGCTACACTGAAATTAGAAAAGGCAGTCGCTATAATAGAGCCTGTGCAAGCTCCGCCTGAGGGGGATTGTGCAGATGTAAATTTCATCCAAATGGGCGGTTACCAAAACAACTACCGTGGACGATATCAGCAGCACAACCAAGCCTACACTTATAATCACACGAGGAACCACCCTGGATTTTCCTACACGAACCCCCAAGCTGCGGAGCAGCCACCACCTGGATTTGCAGTGCAAGATGGAGAAGTGGTGGAGAAGAAGAAGCCAAATCTCGAGGAGATTTTGGCTAAGTTCATGCAGGTATCCACTGATAAAGTGAGCAAACTGGAGCAAGAAATCACAGGCGTGAATACTAAAGTAGACCAGGTGCAGAAGCATGTACAAATTATAGAAACCCAGGTCAGCCAGATTGTCGATGCCCTCGGAGCCCAGCACAAGCTGGGGCAACTTCCGAGCAACACTCAGATTAATTCCAAGAATCAGAATCAGAGGAACCAAGTGAATGCCATCACTCTGAGAGGGGGAAAATCGTATGAAGGGCCAAAGCAGGCAGGGAGAGATACCCAGGAGGATGAAGAAGCCGAGAGGTCGAAGAAGCCGTCGATCAATGCGGGATCTACGTCGATCGACACAGCTCCAAAGGCCCCATCGATCGACGCTGATCCACGTCGATCGATGCTAGTTCCCAGCCCGCCTGCAAAGAAGCCTCCTATGCCATTTCCGCAGCATTTTGCTAAAACAAAGATGAACGAAAGATTTGCACGCTTTCTGGAGAACATGAAAAAGGTGAACATCAACATCCCGCTGATTGAGGCACTACGAGAGATACCAGGGTATATCTATTTTCTAAAGGATATGGTCTCTCAGAAAAGACCCTTCCTGGAGCACGAGAGGGTCAACTTGTTTGAGGAATGCAACGCGATTATTCAGAAGAAGATGCCGCTGAAGAGAGAGGACCCAGGATCCTTCACGATCCCCTGCGTCATTGGAGGAGAGACCTTTGGAAAGGTCCTTTGCGATTCCGGTGCATCCATAAACTTAATGCCACTGTCAATCTTCAAGCGACTAGAGATCGGGAGCATCAAACCAACGACCATATCATTGCAGATGGCTGACATATCGTATCCTACCCAAGAGGCATCGTAGAAGACGTTCTTGTGAAGGTGAAGGACTTCATCATTCCAGCAGACTTCGTGGTGCTTGACATGGAAGAAGACCACAACATCCCACTGATCTTGGGGAGATCTTTCTTGAAGACTGCTAGAGCGTTGATTGACATTCGAGATGGCAAACTGACATTCTGAGTTAATGACGAGTCGGTCACCTTCCCCATCTACAAATCAGTGCAGAAGCGTAACGAAGGGAGCTACCAGGAAGAGTGCCACATGATCAATTATTTCAATCTGGTGATTTCCTCTCCCTTTTCTTCTCTTAAAACTGATCCGGATTTTCTGGAGAACTGCTTACTACACTCTTTGTTTTTGTCTTCAGATTTGGATAAGGTGGACGATGAGCTTGTGGATCTAGTGATGGAGCTAGGTGTGTTTGAAGAAATAACACAGGAGAAAGAGAACAAATGGGAGCGGTTACCAAGCCAACGCAGCCAGAAAAAGAAGGGAAAATATGGTAAAGCACCCACGTCGATCAACGCAACAACCACGTCGATCGAGGCAAGAAAAAGGGTTGATGCAAAGGCTTCGTGAAACAAAATAGTGCGACGTGGAAAAGGGATCTCTGCCATCTCAACCACATCGATCGATGCACACCATGCGTTGATCGACGCGAGTCTGGAACCGCAGATTTCTAACTCCGATCCGCCTGCTCTGGAACTCAAACCACTCCCGGCACACCTCAGGTTCGCCATTGGATGGACTTTGGGGGATATCAAAGGGGTCAGTCGTTCATTATGCATGCACAAGATCCTTCTGGAAGAAGATGCCAAGAAATGGGGGATGCAAGTTGTCAATTCAAAGATGGAGAAGAGGTCGCGAAAAGACCAGTCTAGACCCGACCTCCTTAGTAGGTGAATTGAGGTACCGTGGAGCTGCGACGTTAAATCAAGCACTTGTTGGGAGGTAACCCAACAATTTACTATTTTTCTTTCTCATTTTTTTTCATTTCTGTTAGTTTTGCTTTTATCTTGCGTTAACAAATTTTTTGGAAAAAAATATTGGCGTACGGCTCGACATCGATCAACGCAGCATGGCGTCGATCGATACTGAGTAGCCGACAGAATACACTTCGATCCATAGCAAGGATCGACAAGACTGCTTCACGTCAATTGACGCACCCTGTGTCAATCGACGCAAAGTGCCCAAAGCAATTAGTTCACGTCGCACCATGTTTGAAGACTCCGGGGGATAAGAAGTTGATGTCTGAGATCAACTACCAGGTATTGTTCCCTCTTTTGTCTGATTTTCAAACTTATTTCACTCTTCGAGTTGGAAATAAGTTTGGGGGGGATGTGGACAAGAGATGGAACGCTCTATCTTTTATTTATGCTGCTTTCCGTCTTTAATTTTTCTTTTCTATTTTATGCTATTTTGTGGGGAAAATTTTGAGTTTTGAGATAACCTGAATGAGATTGTGAGATTAGAATTAATTGAGGGTTGAGGTTGAAGTGATTGAGATTGTGGTTAGATGCCTATGAATGTAGAATACCGCATGATAGGACTGATTTGACACTTATACTTGCGTGCTGATTGAGCTGATTTGAAATTGATTGTGGAAGAAAAATTTTGAACCCTTGTGTGAGAAATCTGAGCCTTTATTTCGTTTGATGTGAGATTCACATGCGTGTTTTGATTTCTCTAGAACTTGCCTATTTTCTGTGTTGAGACTGCATAGTGTGCACAAGTTTAGGAGATGATATTAGGCCATCTTTGTTAACCCAATATCCTAAACACTGTCCCTTCACAATAAAATTTTCCCTAGTTAGCCACTTTGAGCCTGTACAATTTTTCTTTCCTTGTCTATGAGAATAAGAAAAGTATTGTCTCACTCACGTCTTGAGTTGTGGTATGTATGGGGTTGATTGGTGAATTCGTGATAAGATATGATGAATTGGGGGTGAAAAGATGTGTGAAAAAGAAGAAAAAGAAGCTCAAAGAAATAATTAGAATTCTCATAAGCTCTCTGAAAAGAAAAGAATACAAAATTATCGAAAAGAGCATAAGAGATTCAAAATGAGCTAGAAAAAATTTGAGTTTGTTGATATATATGAGGAGATGAGGTGGATGTGTTGAGAGTCATGAACTCAATTGATTTAGTCACTTGGCCATATTTCCCTACCTTATCAGAAAAAGCCTACGTTACAACCTTTCGAAAGTCCTTTTTGATTCTAGACTTGTGTGCACATTCTAGCAGTGGAGATATTAGAAAATTTGCAAGCCTATGGTAGAAATTTCTTCATACATGTTGTTGAGTGCTTTCATCTATACCTTAACCACTTGAGAGTTGAGGCATACACTTCCTGTGAGTTCTTCCACAGTTGATGAATTTTCTGTCTCTTTCAAATTGCTTGTGTGTAGTGGATTTTTGATTCTTGACTGTGATGAATCTTGTGAGGCATTGCACTTTAACTGCATGATCTTTTAATTCCTTTCTTGCCTATTGATTGAGGACAATCAAACGTTCAAGTTTGGGGGATTTGATAAGTTCATTATTTAAGTCTCTTATCTATATTATTTTCTACTATTCTATGTAGTTTTATTGAGTTTATCTATGTATTGTATGCATGAGTCTATATTGGGTGGTATTAGGCGCGTCTTGATGTTTATGCAGGTTTTAGGCCTAAATTCACGAGAAAACCGTTCCGAAAGTAGTGACGTGTAAGAGTAGCAGTGAAGAGTTCTTCCACACAAGGAATTCGGGCTACTTGCGCATGGCAATGGATAGAGCTTTGAGTTAGATTTCCAACGCAACTGGAATCGGGTCAATCGGAGTTCGGGAGAGGAAGTTATGCCCAAAACCGTGAGACCGCACGGAAGGGGCGAGACCTGATTTTTCCACGTCGATCGACGGAGAAGCCACGTCGATCGACGCGGACCTGCTGGCGCGGGAAATTGACTGAATTCAAAATTTCTCATATCTTTAGCCCTAAATTTGATAGGATACACCTCCACCTCTATATATATCCCAGTAATTTCGATTTTTAAGTGTGCTTCATTTCAGATTTCAGATTTTGAGAGATTCCAAACTGTAGTTGAGTTTTATGATTGAAGACAGATTTTGGGGGAAGACTTCTACACCCAAGTTTTTATGCAATTCATGTTTTTCTTTATCTTTGATGATTTTATTCATGAATATGTGTAACTAAATCCCTTCTTAGATTCTAGGGTTTCGAACTATCAATGTATGCATGTTTGATTAATTGAATTATTTTCCCTTTCCCATCGTAGTTTGTGAAATCTTTGCTTATTCATAATCTTGAGTTTGCTGGCCACATCTTAGGATTAATTAGTTGAAAACTTGAGACGTAACTGTAATAGTTTTCAATGGAAAGAGTTTTTCACAATATAATTTGATTTCTTGTCTGAGCAGAAGGAGATGCGGAGATAGGTAATTGACTAATCTACTTTATGAATTGTCCAACAAAGAAGTTCATTATACCTTTCTGATGTTTCACTATGAAGAGGAATTAAATTGGGAATTAATCAATTCATTCATACATGTCATACTTGATAGGTAGATATCCCTGGAATTTGTACTTCTCATATCTGCTTCATCAAAAGTCTTTTATTTTCCTGTTTAATTTTAATTTGCGAAATCAGTTGAAACAAAAACCAAAGTTTATTTTCTTTCCAAACCAGTGTTTCGAGAACCTATGTTTTAGTACTTATGATTTTTCGTTATTTCTTCCCCATGTGATTCGATAATTTATTTGCCGCTTTATTATTAGCTTTGCTAAGTCGCTAGTAAAATAATTTTGCGATCACTTATCAACCATCCCCCAAACTTAAACACTTGATTGTCCTCATTCAACAAAAGAATGAATCAAAATTTCAAGTAAAAGAGAAGTGCAATGCCTCACAAGATTCATCACAATCAAACTCATACATCCACAAAACATCGACACTTTGTAAGAATCAGAAAATCTGTAAACCATGGAAGACTCACAAGGGAAGTGTTTTCACTCATTCACTCAAGTGTTTAGGATAATATGAGATCACACAAGTCATGCAGATCAAGTTCTACCATAGGCTTGCAAATATTCTAAATCTCCACTGCAAATATGTGCACACAAGTCTAAGATCATAAAGGACTTTATTCAAGGTTGTAATGTAGGCTTTTTGGTGAAAGGTAGGGAAATATATGGCCAAGTGACTAAAATCAATTGAGTTGATCACTCTCAATAAATCAAAACCACTATCGATTGATATCCACCCATCTCCTATAATATTCAACATCAAACAAGGCTCTTTTATTCTTTTCCTTTCCACACATCCTTTTATGCTCTAAACAATTTTTATTATATATTTGAGCTTATAAGGACTAACATACACATATAAATTTTTTCATTTTTCTATATTTTTTCTAGAGCCCAACCTTCTCTTGTTTTCACCCTTCTAATAATATCTTATCTTCCTCACTATTATTCCTCCCTTATTCACCACCTTCTCTCATAGACAAGAGAAAACCAGAACTTTTTCCTAGGCAAGCAAGAAAACTAAAGGCTCAATGGGGCTGACTAGGGATAAAACATTGAAAATGAACAGTGTATGGGATAATTAGGCTAAACAAAGATGGTCTAAAATTACTTCCTAAACCTGTGCACACTAGCAGTTTTGAAAAAGAAACAAAGCAAGTTTTAGAGATACTCAATAATGCAGACACACTCGCAATCAAAATCAAGGCTCAGTTCTCACACTTGGGACAATTTTTCTTCCATAGTAAACGTCAAATCATCATCAAACATCATGCCTTTGTAAGTTTCAAAACAAATAATCATGCGGTTTTCTACATTCATAGGCATACTCAACCACTATCACAATAAATGCATACTAAAGTCAATCAATTCAAATCTTGCATTCTTGCTAGGGTTATCTCATATCTATGCAAATTTTCTCACAAAATCACAACTTATTCAAACAATGCAACAAAATCATGCAATTTTTTTTTTAATTAGGCATCAATTTAACAACTAATAAGCATAAAGTAAATGGGAAGAAATAGTTTCAACTCCAAGTCCTCCTCCCCCCCAAACTTATTCAATTGACAAAGGGAATGAGTTTGAAAATCAGACTAGGTTTGAAACAGTACCCTGATGTTGGTCTCAGACACCAACTTTTTATCCCTCGAAGGCTTCAGAACGCGAAAAAATACGGAAACTGGTGGCTGCTGGCACTCTGTGTCGATCGACAGGGGCTTGTCGATCGACATAGAGCCTTCCTGTCAACCGAAATGGTGGGTCGAAGTGTGCTCCATCGATCGCCTCTGTGTTGATCGACACCTTGTGTGTCGATCAAAACAGATCTTCGAATTTTTTTAAAGAGAAAACAGAAAACAAACCTACGAAAAATCAATGAAAAATAGGAAGAAATAATTGAAATAATGGGTTACCTCCCATCAAGTGCCTTGGTTATTATCGTGGCTCGACGATACTGATCCTTCACCAAGGTGGTCGGGTCCAGACTCGCAGCCCCCTTGCATTGATCAATTAAAACATCCGATCCTGAATAACAATGGTGAGCTTGGAAGAAAATGGTGTAATTGGAAATTTTGCCATCTCATTTCCTTGCTCCGGTTCGATCTCGGTGGCTTCTTCATCTTCCTTAAAGAGATGTTATGGCAAGTTGCTTCTTTCAAACTCTTATCGATCACAAAGGTGATTTTCTCATTATTTCCTTGAAGTGTAATCTCTCCACTTCGACGGCCAATCAAGGCACCACTTGTCCTCAAGAATTCTCTTCCAAGTATTAAAGGCATCCCTTGCTCTTCCTGCACTTCCAAGACAACAAAATCAGCAGGAAAATAAGATGTCCTACTCTAATCAAAACATCCTCAACTACTCCCCTTGGTCGAGAAATCGAATGATCTGCCATTTGGAGAGTGATTGAGGTTGGCCTCATCTCACCAATCTTCAACTTCTTGTACACCGATTAAGGCATCAAATTGATACTTGCACCTGTGTTGCAGAGGACATTCTGAAACTCCTTCCCCCAATCTTGATCGGAATAGAGAAGCATCCCGGATCGGACCTCTTTGTTGGAACTTGTTTCTGCAAAAGAAGACTACTCTGCTCATGAATAGAAATAGTTTGATCTTCTATTACTGGTTTTTTCTCTGTCATTAGCTTCCTCAAGAACTTCATGTAGCCGGGAATCTCACGGAGAGCTTCGATCAAAGGAATATTGATGTTTACCTTCTTGAGATTCTCCAGGAATCGAGCAAACTTTGAGTCCTCCTTCTTTTTAACAAACCTTTGAGGGAAGGGCATTGGAGGAGTTGAATCTCTCTTTTTCTTTGAATTTACAGCTTCAAGTGGCCTCTGTGTCGGTCGAATAGCCTGCCTGTCGACCGTTGCTCCCTATCCTGCATGTCGATCGACACAACTGCATCCCCCTTGTCGATCGATTTCCCTTCTGAATCGACCGTTCTGCATCTCTGCCTATGTTTTGTATCGACCCACACAGCCTCTGTGTTGGTCGAAACAGAGGCATCTTTTGCGGGAATTTCCTCTTCTTCAGCCCCAAAATCATCCTCGGGCATGCTAGGACCATTGTACCTCATACCGGACCTCAAAGAAATGGCATTGACTTGTTTTGCCTTGTCCGGATTGACTTCTGTGGTGCTGGGGAGCTGGCCTGGCTTGTGTTGATTGCTCAAGGTAGTAGCAATCTAACTTAGCTATGTGTCGAGCATCTGAAGGTGCTTCGTCATGTGCTGCATGTGGGTGGACATGTTCTTCACTTCAGTTTCCAACTTGCCAAACCTATTGTCGGAGCTTTTGATGAACTTGTCAAGTGTCTCCTCCAGCACGGATCTCTTCTTCTCCACAATTTGTCACCCGACTCCAACACTGAATCCCAGTGGAGGATTCTCAGCTGCATAAGGGTTAGAATAAGAAAAACCAGGATGGTTTTTAGCACTGTAATTGTACCCTTGATTGTTGGCTCGGTAGTTATTGTTGTTGTAACCTCCATTGGCATAATTCACTTCAGGGGTATTGAAGGTGCTCGAACTGCATCCTCGGTAGATGTAGTCGGCCTCAACAGGAACGATGGCCATACTTAGATCTGACATAGCTGCTACCGAAGCTCTACCGGCTTCCAACTTTGTGAACTCTTCTCTGAGCTTCTTGACTTCTGCAACCACATCAATTTCTGGAGTAGTGGTCACCACCTTGACTGCTTTCTACCTTTCAGTAGGCCATGGATGAATGTTGAGGGCCATATCTGCAAGAAGTTGCATCCCCTCTGCTCCACTCTTCTTCATGAGAATGCCTCCAGCTGAAACATCCACCAACTCCTTCATGTGATGGTTTAGTCCCTTATAAAAGTGGCATACCTGCATCTCAAGATCAATCCCATGGTCGGGGCACATCCTCAACAACTCCTTGTGTCTCTTCCAAGCTTCATAGAGGGTCTCGTCGTACTTCTGACTGAAGTGAGTGATGTCGTACTTCCTCTTCATGATGACACTGGGCGAAAAGAAGTTGGTGAGAAACTCTGCTCGAAGTTGTGCCCATGTGGCGATCTTGCTCTTTTCCAAGCTAGCAAACCAAGGTCGGGCCTCATCCCTGAGAGAAAAAGAAAATAAGCCCATCCGGATGGTGTCTTGAGGCACTCCATTATACTTCACCATATCGCACACCTCGATGAACTGACTGAGGTGGGCGTACAGGTCTTCAATGGCCTTCCCTACATACTGGTTCTGCTGGACCATCTGAATCAGGCCTGTCTTAAGCTCGAAGATGTTGGCATCGATGCCAACTTGGAACCCCGGCTCCTCTCCTCTGCGGCAGGAAGCAATCAAGGATAGATCTTTGGGGCACCACAATCTGTCTTTTAGGGTTTCCTCCATTGTTCATGGCTGCCAGTCTGGCAGCTTGCTCTGTTTGAATTGCTTGTGCTGCTTAGAGTTGCTCCCTGAGTTGTCGGACTTCATCCATGAACTGTCTTTGCTCCTCGGGAGTCATGTTTTAAAGTGGTGCTTCTGGTGGTTGTTCCATCTCAGCCTCTCTTTCCTTGTTCTTTCATTTGCTTTTATTTCTCCTACAAGTGGCTTCAATTTCTGGGTTAAAGGCTTCAAATTTCTTGCCCCGAGCTCTTGCATGCACCTGAAAAGAAAACAAAAGACAGGGAAACAACCTCTGTGTCGATCGATAGGGGCTCTGTCGATCAACACGGGTGATGCGGTTGTGTCGATCGACACGCACGGTGTCGATCGAAACAGAGCACAAAACCTAAAAATTACGCACGCACATAAACTCAAAAATAATAAAAAAAACTTAAGCCAACAAATATCAAAACAGTCCAATAACAAAATAAAATCTGACTATCCCCGACAACAGCGCCAATTTGATCGCTGTAAAAATTATAGATTTATTATAGTATAGCGATGCAAATAAATTTATAAACCCAAAGGGATGTCGAACCCACAAGGATAGTGCAATGAGATTATTTCATATACTGACATAGTTTATCTATTCGCCGTTTGAGCAAATCCAAATTTGAGCAGAGGTTTTGTTTTCTAAAACAGAAAATACTTTTGAAATAAAATTCAATAAATAAAAACACAGATTTCAGGGAAATCAACCAATCCAATTTAACATGCATAAACAATCAATCCAAACCCAAAATAATGACTTTGGTGGAAAATTTGATATTTTGGAATTAACTCCTTGGTTAGGCAATTAAAACCTAGATTACTAGGAAGTGAATTTTACCTCTCGGTCTCAAGAATACAAACTAGATAAAGATACAAATTTGAAAACCATACAACTAATTCTTCTTTTTGAGACAGAAAATAGTTGTATCAAAATTCTATAACCTGTTATTAATTATCTCCTCTCGGTCTCAAATTAATAACTATAAACCTAATCCAATCTTCATCTCTCGATCCTTCAATTGAAAATATATTTTTGGAGTGAAAAACATAGAATTTGAACCAAGTTAATTAGGGTTTGGAATAAATCAAATTAACACATGCCAAAAAGGATGGTAAAAATCCTAGAACCTGTTAAGGGTTCTAGCCTATCACAATCGAAAGAGACATTGCAATAAACATAGAAAAACTTACTTGATTCATTAAAGCAATAGGAACCTTAATGTGCTTGAATCCAATGCAACAATGAAATTAAAGAGTTCTGGAAAATTAAAGGGAAGATAATAAAAATAAAGGTGCTGAAATTAAAGGTAAATTAAAGAAAATATTCGAGCTCCTATAAGTCCTGTTTATAGGGGAGAAATTTGATCTTCAAAAGGCAATGGGCTAAAATATCACAAATCTCCAAAACTGGCAAAAATTTCCTTTCTGGACTTTTGTGTTGATCGACACACACGCAGATCGACATCCGGGCAATGGCCATCTTCTGTGTCGAGCCTTCTCCATCCTACCTTCCTTCGATCGATATCCAACCTCCGTGTTGATCGACATGCACCACGTTGATCGACACAAAGGTCATGCTTTAGGATTTTGGCATATCTTCCAACTTGGTCGACTTCCCGTATGTCAATCGAAGCAGCAACTCTATGTAGCTCTGCTCTTTTCACCTTTTGCTCACTTTTAGCCTCAAATACCTATAAAATTGAGCACGACAAGCATAATATCCCCTATAAACAGTCCATGCTTGATTATGAACTAAAAACGAAAGTAAATGCAAGAAACAAATAAGAAAATAATGTGATAAGTGAGGCAAAATATGAGCTTGTCATCGAGTCTTTTGAGCAATAGAAGACTCGAGAACATCGATTCGTTGATGCATTGCTGCCATCTCACTCCTCAAAATCCTAGTCAATTCAGATTTGAAACCCTCCATCATGCACTCATGCTGGCCAACTATAGTAGTACCATCTCCGTCGCCCAACAACTTAGCTTGATTGCTTTTTATCTCAGCTTGATTGCTTTTCGTCATACCTGCAAGAGAGGTTAGATAAAAGAAAAAAGGACCTTACCACCTCACGTACGCTCGTGTATCGCTCAAGATGATAATCACTCACACTCGCGTACCACAAAAGTGAATATGGATTTTTCAATTCCCTCTTTTGATCTCACCCACTCTTGCCTTTTACCACTCAAATTCTCCTCGTGAAAAGCTCAAGGACCGTAAATCCCCAAATGCAGGAAAAAAATTTTAAATTGACAAAATTAAATTAACCGAAATTACGAAAAATGTTATATAGAAATTGGACGGAAAGACTCAAAATGACTCAAGGAACCTAACGGATACAACTAAAATTAACCAGTTTTTCGGCCCAAAAATTTTGACTTTTCCCGGGACCACCGAAGATCCCGGGAACCTAAAAATCAAACTTAAAAGTAATGAAAAGGGCAAAAATTTCCTGCCAAAAACTCTTTTTTTAGGGTTCGAATTCCCTTTTTCTAATTTTTTTTCAACTAATACACAAGAACAAGATACAAAAGGTAATGATATGATATGGATAGATATTTATGTGATAAGGATGGAAAGATATTATTTGATATGGATATGAGAGGAAATATATGATATGGATATGGATGGAAAGATATGATATGAATGTAACAATATCTTTCAAGATACCCTAAACACGATCAATCCCAAAACACGATAACTAGAGACAATCAAGATAACTAGACATGACTTAAGAATCCTAGACACGAATTAGGGATGACACTAGGCTCACTAGCAGACACGAATGAAAACAATACTCGATATGCAAATGGGACGACAAAGAACACGATGGGTAATACTCGAATTTTTTTTGACACACAACTTAAAACACAATACGAAATTAAACTAAAAAAATAGAAAAATGGAGGACATGACCTGTGGCTCTGGATACCAAAATGATACGATCCTCACCAGGAAGGTTTAAATTGCAGTCCAGAATCGACGAACCGGAAACGCAAAATGACACGACTCTAATAGATGCGATGGGAAATCCAACGCTTATGACTCGACCCTCAGAGAACTGTAGGTAAGAACGAGAACGAGCTCCTACGACTTAAAAAGCAACTTGGCTCACAACGAAGGATATAGCGAAGACGCCAGAAACGACTACAAAATTCTGTTTGATAAGTCAGAATTTTCGAATTCTAGGGCTACTAGAATTTGTGAGCTTTCAGAATAATTGAGGAGACAATCTCACAAATTTTATTAAAAGCTGAATAAAAAGGTCCAAAACTAGGCCTATATATAGGCAACTCAAAACCCTAATTTAATAAGGAAAATAAATCTAAAAACAAATCAAATCTATTAAGATATACAACAAGTATATCTCAATATCTTTGTAATAGACATGACTCTAAATTTTTGAAAATTAAATATTAATTTTCAAATATTAATGACTAAAATTCAAAATTTAAATAAACTAAATACTAAAATTCGAAAACTGAATTAATTCAAAATTAAAACTCGAAAATTAATCTTCAAATGATCTTCAATTAATCCTCTTCTTTCATCCCACCAAGATCTCCATCAGAGATGACATAATAACCAATATGAAATTTGAAAAGGAAAATTAAAGATGTATTAATACATAAATTATAGTTAAAATATACAATAAACCATAATTAAAAAGTCAAACTGAATGTCAACAATAATAAAAAAGCCCCATAATACAAATTTCGAAATCTCCAAACTGAAATTAACATCATTACAAATTTCCCACCTAATCACTTCCTATAAATACACTTGGAAGATCATCTACAAAAAAAAAAACTAATTGTTCAACAAAAAATGAGAAAGAATCCAAACATTTCAGATTCAACAAAAAAAGAAATTGTTCTATTCTTGCTGTAGAATTCAACAAACAGCAAGCCTGCAAGGGGGATTCTGAATGAAGCTACACCCAAGTTTAATTGCTCCACAACATCAATTTCAAGGATATGGAAAATTGCAAAACAAGCAAGATCAAGAGGTGAGGTTCTACAAGTGATAGGCAAAAGACAAGCTAGAAGCAGAAAGCTCAAACATGACGTAAATTATGATCAGATTGTTGTAGTTCATTATCAGAAAAGAGGTCCAATAAGAGCACTTGTTGATAGCATAAACATTCCTAAGTCTACTGTGGGAAGATGGGTTAAAATGAACCTGACCAGAGCACACACAAATGCAATTAAATCAGATTTGACAGCTCCAAACAAACTGTTATGATTGAATTTCAATTTGCAAGCCATAACATATGACAATATTTTGAAGAAGCTTAAATTCAAGCCCATGGAGAATATTGTTCACATATATGAGAAATGGTTAACTTAAACAAAAACACACATAGATACTACCTGGAACAATTAGAAATTGAGCCACATGCTAGAGCAAGAAATTTATCCCTAAGGTAATGTTCATGTGTGCTGTCATTCAGCCCATATTTTCAGAACAGAGGATTGTTATTTTTTATGGTAAAATAGGAAGAAAAGATACAACAAGAAAAGAGTTGCTGGTACATTGGAGATCAAGTCAATTCAATCTATCACTGAGGAAGTGATAAAACATTGCCTAATCAACAAAGTAAGTAGTTCATGTTTATTCATATGGGCAGTTTATTCATGATGCTAATGTATTGAGTGCTAATTTTAAGTTTCTTCCAGCAATATAGAATAAGTGGCCTACATGTTTAAGTAAAACCATATTCATTCAGCATTATAATGCAAGACCTCATATCACTAATGCAGATGAAGAGTTTCATAAATCAACAAATTAAGATGGGTTTCACATATCATTGGTGCAACAACCACCTAATTCTCCTAATTTAAATGTGAATGACTTAGGATTTTTTAGGGCTATTCAAAGCTTGGAACAATAACAAGCATGTCAAATGCAAGTGAACTAGTTAATGCAATGATAACAAGCTTCAATAGTCTTAAAGCAATGACACTAAACAAGGTGTTTCTATCCTTATAATATTGTTTCCTAGAGATAATGAAGGTCAAGGGTTGCAACAACTATAAGCTGCCACATATGAAGAAGGATGCATTGTTATTGCAAAATGCTTTACCCACAAATTTAGAGATACCAATGCAGTTAGCTTGGGATTTTTATAAAGCACATTTTTCACTGAATGGAAATCATTGACTATGGTATGTAATCTTATTCATATCAACCAACACAATCTCAAGAAATCACTTCAAACATGGTCAAACACATTTCGAACATCAAGTGTATCATGAATGCGTTCAATTTTGCAAGTTTGTGTGAGCAAATTTCAATCATTTCAGGTTATAACCTATTTTCCCACAGTAGAACATAGAACCAACCACAAATTATCAAATAACCAAGCCACAAATCATAGATATCCAATAAACCAGCCACTGAACATACATATCCAATAAACCAGCCACAAATTGTCCAATACCAGCCACAGATCATTGATATCCAATAAATCAGCCACAAATTATCCAATAAAGAAGCCACAGATCATAGATATGCAATAAACCAACCATAGATAATCCAATAAACCAGGCACAGATCATAGATATCCAATAAAGCAATAAACTTGCAGAGAAGTAAAAATAAAGAGAAATGATCGAATGTTAGGTAACTGAATGTCCTAAAATTATCGTACAACGACCATCTTCATCTCCACTAGAAAAGTCAAACGGTGTGCTTCTATCTCCAGCCACTCCATCTCCTTCTCCAAATCAAACTCGATGTCCATCTCATATGAACCGCTCAGCAAAGGATCTCCAATATTTAGTCAGGATGCATCACTGTCGAGCCACCACACCGTCGAGCCTGCAGCGGCAACAAACTCATCGCCTGCATGTGTGACCATCGAGCCAGCGGTGACAAGATCCCAATCGTCGACTACAGAATCATTGCCTGCATGTGTGACCGTCGAGTCTGCCGTGAACACCATCCCATCATTAGCTACAGAGTCATTGTCTGCTGACAACTGCGTAAATAGTGGTAAATATATTTATAAATTTCACCCTAAGGTGGTCGAACCCACATGAGTTGTGTGATGAAACTATCCTAATTACTAGCTATAGTTCTTAAACCATAGTTGTTTGAGCGATTTAAAAAAGGGTTTTGGTTTTGCAATTTAAAGATGACAATGAGAGAAATTAAAGCTTTTGAAAATAATATGCAAAGATACAGATCCTAGGGCAGATAATCTAATCATCAACACGCAAATTCATCAACTTAGCAATGGGGAGTAATTTAGATTCATATGGATTAAACTCCTTGGTTAGGAAATTAAACCCTACATTACTAAATTGTGACTATCTCCTCTCGGTCTAAGAACACAAATTAGCTAATCTCGATAATTATCTAATTAATTCCTACAAATTAATTCTTCATTTTCTTCCTTTTGAGACAGAAAATAATTGCATTTAATTTCTTTTTCCTATTACCAATTTTCACCTCTCGGTCTTTCTTTAAATCTAGTTTTATTAATTAAGCTCAAGAAATTAAACAATGTTATTGAGTTGATTTACTTAAACATGCATCATAAAAGATTATCACAAACCCTAGAACTTGCTAGGGTTTCTAGCCATTAAACATGACTTGAAATAAAGAAAATATTCTTATTAAAAACATAAATTACCTTACAAGGAAAATAAGAACCTTGAAGGTCTCTACAAACTCCAATGTTGAATAATTCTAAGTAAAATACGATATAATAAAAAGATATTTTCGTGCCCTAATGGAGTGGTATTTATAGAGGAGTGAAAACATCTAAACTAGGTATTGAACTAAAATATCAAAAATATCCAAATTGAGACAATTTCCCTTTTCCGACCTCCATGTCGATCGACATATGGTGTGTCAATCGACACACATGCAACATGTTGACTTGGCCATCTTCAACCTCTATGTCGATCGACACGCACCGTGTCGATCGACATGCGCACAAGTGTGTTGAGCTTTCTTCCTGCAGCCTCCTTCGATCGACATCCGACCTTTGTGTCAATCGACATGCACCATGTCGATCGACACAGAGGTAATGCTTTGGGAATCTGGCACATCTTCCAACTTGGTCTACTTCACGTGTGTCAATCGAAGCAGCAACTCTGTAAAACTTGGCTCATCTCGTCTTTTGCTCACTTTTAGCCTCAAATACCTACAAAACATAGCATGACAAGCATAACATTTTCTATAATACACTCATGCATGAAAACAACTAAAGACCTAACCTAATTGCACTAAAACAAAGGAGAAAAACATGGATAAGTGAATATAGTTATGAGCTTATCACCTGCACGTGTGACCATCGAGCTAGTGGCGGCAACAACCCCATCGTCAAGTAACGGTGAGGGCTCATCGCCTGCGTGCATGACTGATGGTGAGGGCGAGTTAGGTGTCATCATCGTGGGTTTGGGGAAAGGCGAGTGAGGTGTCATCATCGTGGTGGTGAGATGCGATGATGATTCATAGAAAACGAGAGGAGGGTGGCGGTTGGATTAAGGTTTCCAGTAGAGAGAAGAATGAGAGAATTAAGATGCGGCACAAGGGTGGGTGTGTTTTAGGTGAAGTGTTTTAGTGTGTGTGTTTTAGGGTTTGAGAGGGGTAGGATAGTAATTTAGGGTTTGAGAGGGGGTAGGATAGTAATTTAGGGTGTAGTTAATTTTAATTAAGGATTCTTAATTTTTTTCCATTTTAAAAAATGTGTCTAATAAATGGGACGGATCGAAAAGAAATACGTGTCTAATATGACGGGATGGAGGGAGTATATTACATTAAAAAAATATCAAACTTTTACTATGATAACTATATATAATCTATGGTACACCAAAATCCCTGTATATCAAATCTTAGTCTATTAAAAGATCCTGTAGAATAATAGAATCAATTTTTCTCATACCATAAAATTCAATCATATATACAAGATAATTAAAAAATCTGATATACCTTAACCTTATCAAGTCATCCATATATAAGAATAATATTTTAATATGCTGCCTACGTGTGAATTACAAGTTTGATTTCATCTAAATTAATTGCTGAGAGCTCGCGGTAAAGATCGGAGTCCACGTCCAATCCCTTGGCGAATGCTCGCACTGCAGTGTTGTTCAGGCAGTTTAGTACGACCACTAACTCTTTGTTGAATCTTGATAAGTAAGATCTCAGGGGTTCGCCCGACCTTTAAATCACCATGTACAGGTCATCGGAGTGCTTGTCGAGCCTCTGACTACTTAAGTACTGCCGCAAGAACAGTTGGTGTAATTCAGCATACGTCGAGATGGAGTTCCCAGGCAAGTTTATGAACCACTGAAGTGCAGGGCCCGTGAGGCTGGCTCTTGCACAAGCATGCCGCTCGTTGGTTGCTCGGTATTGCCAGGGCGAACATCTTCTTCTTGTATACCACCACATAGTTCTTCGGGTCACTGGTCTCGTCATATAGTACGAAGCATGATGGGGTGAATCATGCTGGCAATTTGTCATCCGCTATCTCCTGGGAGAATAGGGATTCCGCATAACTTTCCCTCGGTATTTTCCTCACCGACAGGGATAGGCCTGAAATTTTGTCGATGAAAGATTTAAAGTAGCTTAGTCTTTATTCGAATCGATGCTCTATCTGCGTGAGTGCCAGAGCATCGATGTGGTTGGGTGCGTTCTGCTAGGCTCCCTGTGTTTGGGGGTTGCCGATGGGAGTTTGTGGAGTAACTTGTTCAATGCCACCCCCAACAGTCTATTCGAACTCTACTTGCAAATTCTAAGGAGCATTCACCGTTGTTTGTCAGTGCTCCCCAGTTTCTCGATGATAGATCGTGTGTTAACCTAGTGTTGCAGATGTCGATTCTCACAATCCAAGAGTTCGTACCTCCTCGCCATCTGTGCCCCCATTCTGTCGATGGCGCTCTTGGCGGTTTGCAGTTGGCTAACCAATTTGGCTACGTGTGGATTGATAACCGCTGAAACGGTGACAAAATAAATTTATAATTACATCCAAAGGTGGTCGAACCCACAGGGACTGTGCAATGAACTACCCAAGTACTAGCTATAATTCCTAGAACATAGAAGTTTGAGGAAATTGGAAAAGGGATTTAATTTTAAAAATTAAAGATGACAATGCGAGAAAATAACAGTTTTGAAAATAATTAAAGGAAAACACAGATCCTAGGGTAGATATTCTAATCATCAACATGCAAATTCATCAACTCATCAATGGGGATAAATTAAGATTCAAGTGGATTAAATTCCTTGGTTAGACAATTAAACCCTAGATTACTAATTAGTGACTATATCCTCTCGGTCTCAAAAACACCAAATTAGCCAATCTCGATAATTATCTAATTAAATCCTAAAAATTAATTCTTCCTTTTAAGACAGAAAATAATTACATTCAATTCCTTTTTCCTATTATCAATTTTTCCCTCTCGGTCATTCTATTAATAACTACAAACCTATATTTAAATTCATCTCTCGATCCTTATATAAATCTAGATTCGATTAATTAAGCACAAGGAATTGAACCATCCTAT
>JAPKLW010003088.1:0-11055 GCA_026898455.1 Plectranthus barbatus | reverse complement strand
AAAATAATTACATTCAATTCCTTCTTCCTATTACCAATTTTCACCTCTCAGTCCTTCAATTGATAACTATAAACCTCGATTCAAATTCATCTCTCGATCATTCTTTAAATCTAGATTCAATTAATTAATCACAAGTAATTAAACCATGTTATTGAGTTGATTTCATTCAAACATGCATTAGAAAAGAATATCAAAAACCCTAGAACCTGTTAGAGTTCTAGCCACAAAACATGACTAGAAATAAAGCAAACATATTATAAATTAACTTACAAATGAAGAGGAACCTTCAATGTCTTGAAAAACTCTAATGTCTCCAATATTCTGAGTGTAAAATCGGAGATAATAAGTTTGAAATTCGTGCCCTAATGAGTCCTACTTATAGAGGAGAGAAAAAGACCTAATCTGGGTATTGGACTAAAATAATAAAAATTGCCAAAACAGGCACGAATTTCTTTCTCGGGCCTCTGTGTTGATTGACAGGGAGCCTGTTGATCGACATGCCTGCAATGTCTTCCGTGTCGATCGACAGGGAGCCTGTCGATCGACATGTGTGCACATGTCGAGCTTCTTTCTTCTGCCTTGCCTCCGATCGACATCCAACCTCCGTGTCGATCGACATGCACCACGTCGATCGACACAGAGGTCCTGCTTCGGGTTTTTGGCTTCGTCTTCCAACTTGGTCGACTTCCTGTGCGTCAATTGAAGCGGAAACTTTGTGTAACTCGGCTCTTTCTTCATTTCACCTCTTTTTAGCCCTAAATACCTACAAAACTCACTACGAAGGGCATAACATTCTCTAAAATAGTCTCATGCACAGAATAAGTAAAAACCTAATCTAATTGTACTGAAACATTGGCGAAAAATATAGATAAGTGAGTATAAATATGAGTTTATCAAACCCCCCAAACTTGAATACTTGATTGTCCTCAATCAAAGAAAAGAAAGAAAAGAAATCTCAAGCAGTTGAAAGTACAATGCCTCACAAGATTCATCACAATCAAAGGATCATCAATCCACATCACACAAATAGTTTGAAAGAGATAAGAAATAAATCAACTTCGGAAGACTCACAAGGAAGTATATCGCTCAAGCACACAAGTGTTTGAGTTTCAATAAAAGCACTCACAACATGTATGAAGAAATTTCTACCATAGGCTTGCAAAATTTCTAGAATCTCCACTGCTCAAATGTGCACACAAATCATAAATAAAAAAGGACTTTGATAAGGTTGTGATGTAGGCTTTTTGTGAAAGGTAGGGAAATATGGCCAAGTGACTAAACCAGTTGGGTTAGCTACTCTCAATAAATCCACCCACTATCTCTTCATCATCCACCAATCTCCTAATATTTCCAACACAAACCAAGGCTTTTTTTTTTCTAATCCTTTTATGCTCTTAAGAATTTATTTTAATCATTTGAGCTTATAAGGACCCAAACATTTTCTCTTTTTTATTTCAAGAGCCCAACCTTCTTTTGTATACCAAATATTTTTTTTTTATTTCTTATCCACCTATAACAATTACCCTTATTTCACCCAAATTCTATAGACAGGATACAATTCACCTTTTTCATAGCACTATCTCATAGACAAAATAGAACCATAATGGTTTTCTTAACTCATGGACCAAGAAAGAAAAGTAACATGCTCAAAGGGGCTAATCTAGGGATAAAATATCACAAGGAACAGTGTTTGGGATAATTTGGCTAACAAAGACGGCCTAAGATCATTTTCTATCATTGTGCACACTATGCAGTCTCAAAACAGAACATAAGCAAGTTCTAGAGAAATAAAAACATACATGCGAATCTCACATCAGACGAAAAAGGCTCAAAATTTCACTTGGGTTCAAAAATTTCTTCCTTAGTCAATATCAACCCACTCAAATGTAACGCCCCCGAAAAATCCGACCCTTTTTGACAAGAACAAATCTCAACAGGAGATATCTTATTTAATTAATTACTATTATCTCAAGTTAGACATTATGATCTCCGCTCGCGATTATTAATTAAATCCCATGCGATTACAAATAAATTATTGAGAAGAGAATTAAATAGTCTTCTCACTATTTCCGATCGCTTAGTTAATTGAATAGTATATTGGGATTTAAGTTCTCAATTTTGGGTGATAAATTATTTGGGAAGGATTATGGAAATGTATATATGTTGTGGAGATGTTGCAACCAATCATTGATGATTTAATTCCGATTAGAAATACCGGAATGAATTTCTTGGCCCCGATATTTATTCATGTTCGGCCATAATGAATTATTTGGCTTGGAATGTTTATGAATTTAATTGATTATTTTGGAATTGAATGATTTGATTAAATTGGGATTTATAACCCAAAGTAGGAAACAATTAAATTAAAGTGTTTAAATAAATAAAGAATAAAAGGGGAAATTACCATGCTAGAGTTTCTTGAGGGTGTGTTTAAAATTTTAAGTAAGGATAATTTAGTAAATACCAAAATAATTAGATTAAAAATATCCTAACCCTATTATTCCAATAAATCCTTTTTTTTCCCTTCTAATTTCCTTCTCTCCCTGATCGACTTCCTCTCCCCCTCTCCTTCGACTCTTCCTTCTCCGACACACCAAGAACACCATTGAAGGTGCAGCCTTCCTCTCTACCGATACCCCACCCCAAATTGCTCGATTAGCCTTGATAATCGCATATTCGGAATCCCCTCACCTTCCTCTATCTATTGATACCAAAAGCCCTATCAATTCCTCACATCCAAATTTTCGACCTAGCTGGGAATCGAAAGGAAAGGACACGAATTGAGGATAAACGAAGTCTACTTGGTTAAGAGGAGCAGGAAACACGAAGGTTTGAGCGAGAAGAGCTCAAGAACGTCGATTCTTTAGAGGAACTTCAAATCTGAAAATTTACTCTTCAAGTAACCCCTTTCCTATCTTCCATTTAATGTCCTTAAGATGTTTGTGTAATTGCATGTATGATCAAGGACCTAAGTTTCGAATTTGGAAGAATTTGAGTAAGGATTGAATGAGTTGCATGTGTTGATGTGTTGCTGTTTTTCCCTTAGGAATTTGGTATGTTGGGGTGATAAGTTCACCATGAATCTATAAGATAAATGATTACCCATGTTCATATGATATTTGTGAGTGTGAATTACCTCTGAAAATTCGTGCATGTCATGTTGTTGCCAAGGAAATCGTTTTAAAAAGCTTAGTGACCAAATTAGCATGTTAAGTCTTTAATTTCAGAAATGGCAGATTTCAGATCCGAGTTTCCAGCATGCATTTCATCTACTTATGAACCTCAATTTAGTCTGATAATTTTATATGTCGTACCTTGAAGAGTTAGGGACATTCTCCAAGTGGTTTCATTCAAAAATGTTAAGTGCATTGAGAGATATGATTTTTAGAAGTTGATGTGGCAGAGCTGTGACCGAACTGATTCATGCATGTTTTAAAAATAGATATGCTTGATAAAAATAATTCCTAAATTCATGGTAAATCCTAGACATTGTGTTTATTATGCATGCCAAGTTTCATCCCTGTATATGAACCGAGGGATAAATGAAAAATAAGGGAATACACGCTTTGACTTTAGGAAAATCTGTTACTTTATAAGATTCGCAGAACAGAACCCCTGTTTTACTTTGTGTGTTAGGTCTGCTATATAATTTCCAATTAATCTGAAATTTAAATATGTTATACTTGAATGTGTTAAGAAGATTTTGGCTTTGGTTTCATGTGAAAATGTTATGCGATTCGAAAGTTGTGCACCCTGCAAAACTGTGTGTCATTCTGTGTCGCATTTTGAAAATGGTTTCGAAAACTGCACTTAGACATTTCATAAAATTCCCAAAATTTATTTATAGGTCTTAGACACATTATAAAGCTTGCATATTAATTTCGAAGTCATTAGTATGTGTACTTTAATCACAATCAATTTCTGAAGTTGCACCCTGTTTTCAGACTGTAGTTAAAACGTTCAGGAAATCCGATCTCCCCCAGCCCATATCTCCCAAACGAAAAGTGATTTTTATAAACCGTCAATTGAAGCATACTCATTTAAAAATCTAGTTTCTTCATGTAAAATTTCATGTCTTAATTCCATGTATATTTCATTCGGCATTGTTTTGAAAATGATATTATCTAGAATGTGTAAATAGGAGTCTTTTGGGTTCAAGGTCGTAAAGTACTTCTAAATTGCATCCAACTATTTTCTTAAACTACATTAACACATTTTCAGAAATAAAGATTTGTTTCAAAATTGTTTTACATAGTTATCAATCAATTATATGCATTTAATTATAGGACCTAAACATGTTAGAGAGTCTCATTGCACACACCTCTAAAACAAAATATGAAAGCCACAAGAAATTATATGGTGAGTCTATAAGCATATAAGTGCTCAAAGAATTCTAGAGGAACTCATATGGTACTTGTTACATAATTATCAAGCATGTTGATTAAATTGAAAGAGCATGATATATACAAGCCTACTTGTTAAATAAATCTTAGCAAGCATGACTATATGTGGAGCCTAAGTATGAAACAACTACTTGAAGCATGCTAAATGAATTAGATGAATAATCACTTATGTGAAGCATGCATGAAATTAAATGAACACACCTAGTAATTTAGTGTTATAATCTAGGTGTTGGTGATTGTGGCAAAGAAGCATCCCCTAGGAGACTCAAGTGAATCGAACACTCCATCAGAATTAAGGTGGGCACTACTTTATCCTACAAATGAGTTTTCGCAAATGTTTTCAAATAAAATAAAAGTGCTTTTGTTTTAAACTATGGAGCACCGTATAACTGTTTTGGCACCTTTTCAATTGTTAATCGATGTTGTTGATGTTGGTGATGATTATGAATGATATTGGAGATGTGCTGGATCGGGGATTAGCTACCCCCGTGGTATTGTAAGTCTAATGCATTAGCCCGGATAGTAATAAGACTACCGGTCAGGTAAGGACTCTGATTCCCTTACCGGGTGGATGGCGAGTGGCCACTCCCATCTTACCCTTATGTGAATTATATGATGATATGATGAATTGTTGGTGATGTGAATGATGGGATGACGATTGTATGGTGCCATAAAATGAGTGGGTATGCCCTTGTGAGGTAAAACGTTTTGTGCATTCACAAGTTCTTTTCAATAAAACCCTTGTGTTATGCATGTGTGATACGGTGCGTTTCCATAATATACATATGTATTCTATTTTCGGGACACCGTGAACACTGGGTACGCGGAGTACTCAGCCCCTGTGTGTGTTTTCCCCACATGCAGGTAACAGGTGACGAGGTGGCGGTGGCGTTGTGGCAAAGGGGATGGTTGGGAAGATTTGTGTGGACTTATTGAGAATGTAAAGTTGTTTCGAGACTTTCTCATTATTGACATTCTTATTTGATACTTTGAGGCATGTCTCATTTGAAATTCTTTCCAAGCATTGATTGAATTGAGTCGAATGATTTTCCTTTACTTCTATTATTATTTGGATCCCCTATCAATTGAATATTTACCTAGCATGCTATTCTAGTCTTGTTACTATTCCGGTACATGAGCTGCGGGCTATGTCTTCATACATAGACCCAATTGGTTACCTTCTTTGCAAACTTGTATTATTGTTCCAAGTTGTACTTGGCGTAAAACCCGCGTGGAGGTCATTATTCGAACCTATTTGTCTTTCTCCTTTCGAGCATGTACATGTCTTATTGTTCTCCATGCGTGTTAATGAGTAATTCATTTTGATCTCGTTACGCTTCAACTATTATTCATGTTATGATATATTCACTTCAAATCCAATGAAGCATAATTAAAAGTTATTAGTTATTCTACTCAATTCGCTTCCGCCTTTTAATTCATCACCTATGTTGAACTCGAATAATTTCAAAGCAACTTCTACTTCATTAATGTCAAAGTATTATTAAATTGTTCAAACCCTTAGCGTGCATTGTCCGCACGTGGGACTGTCGCATAGGCCCGGTTTGGGGGCTTGACAGAAGGTGGTATCAGAGCGTAGGTTTAATGGCTCGGTACCGGAACCTCATCGTACTCGAGGTTTCCAATTTGACTGCATGTCTACTTGCTATTCCATTCTTAGTAGTTACTTGTCTTTTCTTGGAGTAAATTGTTGAACCAAGCATGCTCATTTTCCTTGATCTTCATTTGATTTCTTGATTGTATACTTGTCATTCATGAAGAAGCATGCCTATTGCTATTTCAAGTTTCGTTGACCATTGATCTCTACTTGGAATAAATTCGAAAAACAAGCATGCATACTTGTGTTTCTTCTTTAATTGTTCTTGATTGTTAGCATACTTCCTTTCATTCAAAGTGTGTGTAATTGTACCACATCCTCCTTGTCGTAAATCGTCTTCCTTGATCAAGCATGCAAAATTATTCCTCTATCTTTATCTCTTGATTGTCAATTTAATTTCTCACTTAAGCATGCACAATTGTATTGCATCTCTTTGTTGTAATTCATCTTCTATTGATTGAGCCTATGTAATTAACCTTCTTCAATTGTTCTTAATTACCGAATTGTCTCCTCTTTTCCAATCATACTTGATTATGCCTTATTATCATTTGTTGTTGGTTTGATTCCTCAAGTAAGCAAATCTATTTGTAAATCATATTCGCTTGACTCTTTTGCTTACTAACGTGCTTCCTTGGTCTATCACGTAAATTGAACCCCGCTTATTATTTACACCCCAATTAAAACTTATCTTTTCGGCCAAGCATGCTATCACTTGTCTATTCGAACCTATTTGGTATTCCGTGATGAAAGTGTTGCTTCAATGTCATGTCTAGTTTCCAAATCATGCTACTATTTGAAAATATGCTTAATCTTTTGTAAATGGGATCCTTCATTTGAAATCTTAGCGAGTCAAAATTCAAATCATGTATTCATTTGGAATCATTTCTAATACCTTTTGAACCCCAATTCTTTCGTTTGAAATACTAGCATGCCTATTTGAAATAAGATTCTTAAATGCATTCAAGGTTTGCTTTGTGCTACCAAAAATGCTATGTTTGAGTATCTGGCTATTTGAGTTTTCCTCTATGAATATTTGAAATATGTAAAATGATAAGTCCGACATCCCTCACAACGCCCCACACTGTCACTGTTACAAAGGTACGCTCTCGGAAATGTTGAACTTTTAAAATTTACTGAGAGCATACGATAAATCATACGATTATTATGAAGCATGATGCAAGCATGAGAAGAGAAATGCAATGTATGAGATAAAGCATGATGAGGCAAAAATTGATTTGAATAAATTCATGAAAATAATGAGTCGAGCTCAATTAGATAAACGAGCGTAATGTATGATATGAAATGAGAATAGGGAAAAGTGATATATGCATTGCATGTATGTATTGATTGAATTACTTGAATGGGTATCATGCATGATGAGATACGAGAAACCCAAATGGGAACATTTATGAGCATATGCTAAATACATGAGGATATATGTTATATTTGATGATTATTTGAGTAGCGATAGATAACAGTAAGGATAGTACTATTATGGGTAGATATTTTATAACTATAGGATATAAATTAATAAGTAGGCTATAACACGAAAGAATTTCGTGAACATGTCGAACAGAAAACCATAATGTATAATTACAATTGTAATGGAAACCATTACATCGGGTGAAACACCCATACCTTATTTATTTTGCATAATCATATTATTTACTTGTTATGTTATGCGATGGACTAACCTCGAGAGAAGCCTTTCCATTGCAGCCATGTTTAAGAACGTCCTAAGCAGGAGAATTCAGGAGGAGGAGTATAGACAATGCACACTAAACGAGTTCTTCCACTCGGAATACAAGGTAGCGACGGATGTATTCACCATGGTAGCTTGGTTCCATGATGATTGGACGTGTGCGACAAAATACGGGATCAATGACGCCCAAGCCATCCTAAGGCTAATGGAAATCCTACCTACGGAATGGCAAGCATGGGCGTGGGATCGAGCAAGTGAATACCTAAGGGTTAATGTAGAAGAAAACTTGGTGGAGGCTGATGCCAACGGTTGGTTGGATGAGGTTGGGTTGCGAGATGCGCAATTCAGAATGCCACCACCGGGGCCATATGGTGAAGGTCCCAAGTTACCACAAGGCTACGAGGAAAATGTAGTCACCTTCATTACGGAAGGGATCCGTGGGAGACCACCCCCAAGGGTTACCAAAATGTCAAGAAGGGCAAGGAACCGAGCGAGAGGCTCCGAAAGAGTTGAAAGTGCCAATTCAACTACGGCACCACGTCCTTAACTTGGGATAAGACTATTGGAAACAAGACTTGGAACCTTTAATTTAATTATTTTGTTCTTGTGATGTACTCTGGATTTGATTACCTTGTGTTGACCTTAAGCGAATCATGTTTGATAAAATTGTTATGGATATCAGATGTTGTTTGACATTTTAAATCGTGTCCGAGCATTACGACATTAATTACGTATCGTATTCCGAATATCCACATGTGTGAGCATTATGTTTAATCCCGCAGAAATCATCTTTTGATAGAATTATCACGACCTTAGGATGTTGGTTGATGATTTTGATTATACCGGAGTGGTGATTTTACTCGTCTCTCGTGTTTAGAATTTCTTGAGCCATAGTGAAACAACTTTCCATACCTAATGATCTCCCAACTAATCGTGTCGGGATGAATGGAGTAAGAAGAATGAGGTACAGGAGGTGTTGAGACGAGGAAAACAAGCCGTAGCCACCCAGTGCAGCGTGCGGCGACAAAGAAGCTGAAACAAGGCAGTCGCCGTGGTCAGGCCGCGGTCGGCACCGCGGGCGGCGACAGAGAGTCGAAACCAAGGCAAATTGCCGCGGTCGGCCACCGCGGGCGGCGACAGAAGCACCGCGGGAGGCGACATAGAGCTGAAAAACAGGCTAAATGCCGCGGTCAGGGCCGCGGTTCACTAGCAGGCCGCGGTTCGGCCGGAATGAAGCTAAGCAAGCCTAATTGTTTGAAATATGAATTAACGGACTTAATACTCGACACCCAAGGTCTTGAGCAAGCGATAGGTGATCGAATCATGACAATTAAAGTGAAATATTTCCAAGGTAGTATGATCCATATATACAAATTTTCCAAATATAAATGCAAACAAGTACGCGAGGCTACACACATGCAAGTATACGACGTGGGGTCAAGAGCACGAAGTAATCCACCCTTTAGGAAAGGAAGAGTAACATCTTTTGATGTAGGATTAGCTTCGCAATCCTAACCTAGTGCTAACCACCCTTTCGTCGAGCGTAATCGTTGTATCCATGAATTTCAATTCATGTCCGAGCCCCGTACTTGAGTAATTAAGTGTTATGGGCACCGAAACTCGTTATGTATTTTCCTAACAGTGGTAATTGAGTTTTGAAGCCAATGGAAATATATTTTTCGGATTCGGAGCTGAGAATTTGGCTAAGTATAGAGATGGCTAAAAATGCTTGCGCTCTATTTGGTCGACGCACAATATAAATTGACTGACGCGTAGGTATCAATCGACATTAAGCATACTGATCGACGCGAATGAAAATCTCGAGAGCAATTGGCGACCTCTCTATTTAGTCGACGGGAGAAAGGTGTTAACCGACACGAACCCACGAATCGACCAATATGAATAGAAATGGGTTGACACGAGGAAGAAATCAAAACGAAATCGTGCGTCCTCTAAATTCACTTGATGCGGCCTTGGTAAAGTACATTAAATACAAATGAAAGGCAAATAATGTCATGAGTGTGCAACACCATATCTGCACCGAATGTGCAAGTTTACGAGATCCTTCGCGAAGTAGGAAGAATGAAATACGGGCGAAGCGAGAATGGCTAAACATCGGAAATGAACGATAGCTAATTATACAACATTTTGCGAACTATGGTACGAGAAAATATTCGACTCAATCGAGATACATTATAAAGAATCGAAGCCGGAACTACGCACCTCAACTACCATCTCAGAACAACACTAAAGAATATCGATCGACATAGATGACATCGCTCGAAGACACTTATTTTGACCTTCGCGAAATTCATTTTCAAGGTGTGACTTCATTACGGCCAATGCCGGCTACCTTGATCGACACAAACTTCTGAAGCGAGTCAAGGTGACCCTTATCTTGATCAACACAAGAAACCTCAATCAACGCAAAAACTCCAATCGATGTATGAAAACATCATCTGACATAACCAATTCGATCGACGTCCCACGTTCGAACGACATAGAAGGGAGGCTCAAGGAAGGAAATTGTAAAGCGCCTATATCGACCAAAGCAATCTACTAAGGTCAATACGAAAGTATTCTAATCAAGGCACGGCGTAGCAATCGACATGACATGAAAATGCAAGGACTAGAATTCGTGAACCCTCTGCTTACTCGACGCATTATATCTTGTTTGACACGACTAGATCGATCAGAGTATAGTACAATAATTGGCAAGGAAACTAGAGCAATGACGAGATATTATGATCTCAGCTCCAATCGATGAGCGCAAATTGAATACCGTGTATATCATGATGAGATTTGAAACTTGAAACCCTTGAACCATACGAGACGACATCGTAAGTCCTAAGTAATTACCTCGAAAGTTCTCCGACTCGTACAATCTTCTGTTATATGAATACATTCGACATACTACAATAACGACATGCGAGATGTTAACAAGTATAATTCGCCTACGATGAATATTAGGCGCTATGAATAAGATATTGTATAGAAGCAAATACGAGTATTATATATACTAGAAGGTGATGTGCACCTTCATGTTGTGATTGATTGTATGACCAAGAGTCATATTATACAAATTTATACGATGAAATTTCATTGGTAAATTCCATGGGAATTGGTACTGCTAAAAGCAGATTGCAATGTAAACTCGATTTGATTCGAAATATGAAATTATTGGGAAATGAGTGCATGTGCACCGTGATAAATCGAGCCACTATATATTGATGATAATTAATCATTAGATAGTGTTCAATAGAACGAGGAAATACCATAATTTTTTTTTTATGCGAGGAAAAGTAACGCGAATTATTTAGCTCGATTAGTACGCA